>JBANCY010000022.1:0-116773 GCA_037040045.1 Phorticella flavipennis
TGGTGCTAATACCAAATGGAGGCAAGCCGCCAGAAGATCCGTCAAGGTATAGACCTATCTGCTCTACTTGACACAATTGGCAAGGCTTTTGAATCGATAATCTGTAGACGACTCAACGAGGAGATTGACAGAGCAGGTGGCCTCTCCGCCAATTTTTGATCCTTGCTGGCAAAAAATGGTCTAGGTGGTGTTTGTCGTCTTGATTTGAGATGAAGGTTTTCCCTTTCAAAAAAATGTTGCCGAGAACGGATTACGTAATAGTCCGAAGGTGTCAAGTCTGAAAAATATGGTGGGTGTGGTAGATCTGCAATTTGGCTTCAGAAGAGCTCGATCTACAAGACAGGCAATCCAGGAAGTCGCAGACCTAGCTACAAAGTTGAAGTTCCACCTGTAGAGAGTTCCACCAGCCGAGAAAACCTTTAATTCATGTTCAGCCCTAGCCCGCATCATGACAAACACTAGATTCGATTTAGAACACACACACACACACACACACACACACACACACACACACACACACACACACACACACACACACACACACACACACAACACACACACCCATACACACACACACACACACACACTCAAGCGCGCACCTTGTAGGCATCCAAAAAGATCTGAGAAGATGCGAAAAGGAGCGTAGGAGCTAAGCTTCCCATTCCCCCCAAGTTATACCTCTCTAAGCATACGAGGAGAGTTCCAAAATTATGGTGACATATCAATCATATCAATTTGCCAATTTTGGGTCAGTGCCGATGCTGAATAGAAATTTATTTCGGGGAAACTTTTACTTCTTCCAACTAGATATATGTTGCAAATTATTATTATTTGGCTATAACAACCCTATCGGGTCACAGCCTGAAGCATCTTCCTCTTTACCGAGGCTTTTGGTTTTTTCAATGAATATTTATTTTTTTAAAAATCGGTGGATTTCAAGTCCTAAGCCAAAAACCTAGATCCAAACTAGGAGGGTCAAGTCAAATGACCTGACCAGGAATCGAGAACCTACGTCTCTTTGTTTGGCAAGCCAGTGCGCTATGCACTGGCCTACCGAGACCTACCGAGACCGAGATTGCAAATAATAGTATTTAATGCAATTCAAAAGTATTATTATTATTATATAGCCATAACAACTCTATTTTGTCACATCATGAAGCACTTTTTTCCTTTATTTCCGCTTTCTTTACTGAACATATTTTTGGATTTCAAATCCTACGCCACAACCTAGTTTTTCTAGGATGTTCATGCCTATCGACATGAGTGGAACTTGAATCTACAACTCTTGTTTGTCGGGCCAGTGCGTTATACACTGGTCCACCGAGGTCCCTATTCAAAGGTATGGGAACGTCCATATACGGGGTGTGTTCAAACATTAATGTGGGTTTTAAAATTTCGAGCAACGTATTTTCGATTATCGATTTTTCTTGTTCCCAAAACTAAAGAGGCCTATGAAAGGATGAAGTTTTTTTGATAGCGAAAAATCGCCGAGCATGCAAAACTCTGTACGAGTCTCTAAAGAGGGGGAGGGGGCGTGGCATCCAAAATTTGAGAAACTAGCTATAAACGCTTTGCCGCCAGATGACATAATGCACTTATCAATTCTAACCATTTTAGCCCGTTTTCGGCCAATTCTGAGTCATCGGTGTTTATGAAACGATCATTGTGAAATTTTTAGGATTAGTTGTTGGCATCGTTGGCATCGAATATAAGGAATTCTGGAAATTCGGTCCATTATGATAAGGATTGTAGAAAATCTAAGCAATCAATTAGTTTATGGAAGACCAGATTAGGATTATGACTCTTTCTGCATGGTATCTATGGGCACCCACATACCAAATTTCATGACTCCTGGTTAAAAATTGCGAATATTATATATGCATTTCGTCACTTTCCGGGAAAATGGAGCGGTGTTTAAAAATTTTTGGGAATCACATTCTGCGATTTCTAATCATTACCCTATTTGCCGAATTTGGTGTGGATTTCTCTATAAATGCCAAAGTTGGGCATGATATCGAAAATTGTTTTTCGGGTTTATCGGGCGAATGGTGCGTGGCATCCAAAATTTGAAACAAACTCGTACTGTGTATACTTGGATATTAGTACCAAGTTTGGAATATTTAGCTTTTGTAATCTCTGAGACCGGACTGTTCATACAGACGGACGGACGGACAGAAAACTCGTCAAATTTGACAACTTGTTTGTACATAGATTGCATATTCGTTGGAACCTGACGGATCTGACGACTAAATCATATATGTACATGGTTACTAAATGTAAGTAATTTTGTTATTTTAAGTGAAATTGTATGAATTTATCCATTTTGATATAATACCTTTTGCCATCTTTCGGGCAAGAGATCGTTTTCAGGCTAGTACAATTTTTGATCCTTGCTGGCAAAAAATGGTCTAGGTGGTGTTTGTCGTCTTGATTTTAGATGAAGGTTTTCCCTTTCAAAAAAATGTTGCCGAGAACGGATCACGTAATAGTCCGATGGTGTCAAGTCTGAAGAATATGGTGGGTGTGGCAGAAAATCCGATTCAAACTGAAAAAGCTTTTACAAATGGCCTAAAATTACATCTAATCTATTGATCAATTCTCTCCTCTTCGGTTGGAGTGGATTACTCAATTTGTTCACCTGTCCGGCAAAATCCCATGAGATTATCGGAGTTCGAAGTGGTTTGGGCTGGTTAATCCTTTTCGTCGCGCTTCAAAATTTGATCATTTCTTTGACATTAATAAGCAAATCACAGTCGTTAATACGACGAACCCCAAAAACAGGTCTTTTATTTCAAGATATGATAATGAAAGTGTCTGTTCGAATTTTATTTCGTATAATTGCAAATTCCATGAATCTAGCAGCCTCTCAGTCAGTGAGGATGTCCTTATCGTTATCCTCATCCTTATCCTGTGCTCCCTCAAGTATGTGTACAAGGTGACGTGTTAATGTGACTGTTGACTGAATCCAAACACCTTTCCAGGTGTTTTACAACAAACATTTGCCATGGCTTACATTGTGCCCACGCTGAACAAACAATAACATAATTGGTTTGCTTCCCATTTTGGTATAATAAGCTGACAATACCAAAACCGAAGCCGGGGGACCAAGCACAAGTGCAAAGCCGAGCAGAAAGAATAAAGGAAGAGTAACAAAAATCAAGCTTAATACCTGTGACAGGGCTTTATATTGGTCGTACTTTTCGGCTTTACAGCGTACCGACTAAACGGAATATCCTATTTTCTGCGCAAGAGTTTCAAAAACAGAAGATATTATATTCTCTTTGGAGAGAAGCTTTTAAGGGCCTCGGTGGACCAGTGGATAGTGCATAGACTCGCCAGATAAGAGGTGCGAGTTCGAGTCCCGCTCATGTCGATATGTATAGACCCTCCTAGAAAAACTTGGTTGTGGCGTAGGATTTGAAATCCGCCCAGGTAAACAAAAGTTCTTCAGTGAAGGAGGCGGAAATAGTGACAAATAGTGCTTCAGGCTTTGACCTGATGGGGTTGTTATAGCCCTTAAAAAAAAGTTTGTAATGGCCCCCAACAGTTATCCCCAGAATCGTTCATATAGCTGAAAATCGTATTTCTTGATATTTCCAATGGTCTCTTAGTTTTTTCTCAAATTCTATTACACTACAAATTTTCGGATCAAACTATATAATATAAATAAGCAACTACGTACAGTTCTATTCGTATATATAATGTTCATTTAAAGGAATATATAATAAGTTTCCAATTTTTATAAAAATATTCTTCGTATCAAAAATACGAACAATGAAAACATCATGAAATGTACGAGTATCTGATATAAAGTTTAATAATAATGCTCCTGGGAATCGGAATAAAGAAGCAAACCGAACGCGAAATTTTATGTATTAAGTGGATAATGTGAATGAAAAAGTGCTCTATAGGGAGGCGGCAATAGCACATTGAAGATGCTATGGACCCGCTCGACTGTTTGTAGATAATTGCAGTGGCGCTTACGAATTGGTTATTACATTTCGGGGAAACTGGGCAAAACTGGGCAAAACTGGGCAAAACTGGGGGATGTTGGGCTTGTAGACACTGTGCATTGTTGTCTAGGAGCTTTGTTTGTTTGTTTGTTTGCTTTTGACAGTTGCCTGTTTTCGACCTGTAGCCAAAATTGAACGCAAAATGCTTAACAAATATTTTATGACTTCCAAGTTCAAACGCCCCGAATGCGAGCCATTGTTGTTGCCTTTATTATGTTTGTTGCTGGCAAATTACCCACAAAGCCAACATCGGCCAACTATTTTGTAAGCAACAACATATCGTGCCATACATACTATACCATACCATACCATACTATACTATACTCTACCTATATACATATTTGCAGGACTCGTGGCTTTAGCTTTGCTCCAGCTCCTGTTCCTGCCCCATCGGACTAAAGCTGCTGCTCCTGCTCCTGCTCCTGCTCCGACCGACTCCTCTGTGTGCTCCTCCTCCTTCTCCAAGGGTATCTGTAACTGTTGCTGTTACCGAATCCTGTGGCGCTCTGTGTTCGCCGTGCATCTCTGGCGCTCAAAAAATTGTTTGAAATTCCTAACAAAGCATTTTAACAATTTGCTGACATTATAACGGCGACAAGTTGAGCGAAGTCAATAAACTGTTAACTGAAAAACAAAATGCGCCAAAGTGAAAAGTGAAAAAGCGCTGATAGTAATAGACTAGCAAGACGTGCATCAATAGTCCCATAAAATACACTCCCCAGTCCCTAGTCCCCCGAACGGGCCACACACCGGGCCTTACAACACACAGCACGGTCAATGGCACCGTCCACCAGACATCAGACACCATCCACCATTCTCACCATTCTCACCATTCCCACCATTCCCACCATTCCCACCAAGCACCCGGCACCAGGCCTGCCACGATGAAATTTGCCCAAAAAGTTTCCACAAAATTCCTTTAGCGTTGACGATCAACAATATTGACGGCGCGACGCACAGTCCGCCGTGCGCCTCAGACTATGGAAACATTTTCCAAAATCTCAAATTTTTATGTCGCTAATATCGGAAATATAAGGAAAGTGGGCCCTCAATGGACTAATCACTAGAGGATAGCGCACTGTGTCGCCAAACATGAGGTCTGTGTTTGAGTTCCACTCATGTCGATATAGGCATGACCATCCTAGAAAAACAGGGTTATAGCGTAGGATTTGAAATCATTATTTTTATATGGCCATAACAAGCCCATTGGTTCAATGCCTAAAGCACTTTTTTGTCTTTTTTTCTGCTTCGTTCATTGAAGATCTTCTTTTTACGTGGATGGATTTTAAATCGTACGCCACAACCTAGCTTTTCTAGGAGTGCCATGCCTATATCGACATGAGCAGAACTCGAACCCACCCCTCTTGTTTGGCGGGCGCTATACACTAGTCCACTGGGTCCCCAGGATTTGAAATCCACCCGCGTAAAAAAATATTCAGTAAAGGAAGCAATTATAAAGACATATAGTGATTCAAGCTGCAACCCCACAGAGTTGTTATGGCCATATAATAATATTAAAGATATACTTATACTTTTTCTTGTTACTAATTTTTCAAATAATTTACAAAAACTGTCATATATGATTCATTTTCATATTTTATGCAGTTGAATTGTAGTTTTTTTTTGGATTTCAAATTCAACGTCTAGTTCCATAGGATATATCATTAATTAGTATTTCGAAGGAACTTGGGGCTTCTTCTAGAAAATCCTAAATGTCTTGTATTCTTTTGTCCAGATAGCGTGGAGTTGGTAGGATATTTGGTGGTTACTTGGGAAATTGGGAGAACACAGATCGTGCTATCGACATGAGAGGGACTCCAAGCCCACGACTACTTGTTTAAAGCTAGTCCAATGGGATAATATTATATAGGAGTAAACTACAATATTCTATGACTAGAATCTGCGGGTGGGTATCCTTCGAAGTCTCCTTCTCAGAGTTTCCCCTTGGATCTTTCCTCTTCGTAGAAAGCCTCTTTCGAGGCACGGTATTGGGATGAGTGGACAGTTTTGCAGTGGAATTCTCCGCTTGTTCGTTAATTACGTCTCCAATCTGAGGAACGCAACGTTCTTTCGCAATATCTCTATTTCTAATGTACCATTCTGAGAGTGCCCAAATTAAGAGATACCATCCAACAAATCTCCAAAAATATATCCCAGCCAGGAGACTTGGAACAGTTGCCCAACAGACTGCCAACCCTCGATCAAGAGTGAAAAGAAGACTCAAACGGCATCACCCTTAAGACCTCCCAGAGAGGATCTTGACTTAAGAGCCCATTTTTATTATCAATTGAACCAATTTTATATGAATATCTATGGAGTGTCAAGATTCTTTTGACGACTTTTGGATAGAAGCCGCTACAGTTTGCGAGTATTTTCAACTGAGATATGGGATATGGAAAGCACATTCCATTGCAAACCTATGGGCGGACCAAAACTGTAGAGAAATTAAGCCGATTATTGAAGAGATTTTAAGGTATGGAAATGTTTCCAATGTGAAAAAAAAGTGTCATACCTCCGAGATGATCTCTAGAACAGATCAGATGACCATCGATTGGAAGCTGCTCCCCGTTCAAAAAGTAGGCAATTCTTGAGGAGCTAAAAAAAGTGTTTAAAACGACATATTTATTACATTCGTAGATTACACCAATTCTGGGCGAATCGTCAACAGTAGAGTGAAATGTAAAGAACATGTTTCTTGTTCCGCTCTTTAATCAATCATTGAGTCAATCACTCCATCCACTTGCTAATCAATAGACGACTAGAAACTGGTCTGCTTTTATCGATATTGCATTTATGAGGTCTACTCCATTATACATAGTCACGCCTCCTTCGCCCGACCAATCAGCGATATTATGGACTTGTATCAAACTGCATTTGCTCGCTTGGTTCCAGTATATAGTGGTCAAATTAGCCAGATATATATGGATAGATAGACAGAGGGGGGGCTAGAAAACGAGAGATAACGAGACAGTCACGCTTAAGCTGATAGAGACAGATGAATAGATACACTCGCACACACTCACACACACTCACACACACTCACACACACTCACACACACGCACACACACTCACACACACTCACACACACTCACACACACTCACACAGACACACACACACACACTCGTAAATTTCGGCGACAGTTTATTTCATGCGGTGCTCCGTAATGTTGGTCAAATATGTGTTTGACATTCTCGTTATGTTTCTGCCAAGGAAACGTGAGCCATTTAATGTTGTTGTTGTTGTCGTTGTTGTTGTTGTTGTTGTCGGTGTTGTTGTTGCTCTATTGGCCGAGTCGTAGTCTTCGGTATCTGACAACTTGAACTCCCTTCGCTTTTGTATTTAGCCCAAAATTGCTCAAAATTATTGAAAACAAGTTAGAAAGCTCTAGTCGTGGGTGCTCGACTACGAGATACCCTGATCCCAACAGTGCAATGCAGTCAGAATCGCTTAATACCGCTACACATATACACACACACACACACACACACACACACACACACACCCACTTTTACCATTAACCAACGTGCGCTAGAGTCGGCGCTGCGCCTTCTCCCTAAGTGAATTTTTACACTCTTGCGTATAGCTTCTGTGTTTTTTATCCCATCCACATGAAGCTTTCAGTATTAGTTTGAAATACATTCCAAAATACGTATGTTGAAAATCTTGCAATTATTTAAAAATTTACACCTGTTATCACTTTTTTTATTTTGCGCATAGTCTATGAGAATTTCATGTCTCTAGCTATCAACGTTTAGCCGCTAGATGACATAATGCATTTTTGACCTCTTGCGATTTTAGCCCTTTTTTCTGAGTCTTATAACTATGGTGTTTATGATCCGATCCATATGAAATTTTCATGATTGGTTGATGACACAGTCATGAATAAATATTCTAGAACTCGAATTATTATGATGGGGATTATTGAAAACATAAGCCCTTATATAATTTAGGGGGGACCAATTATTATTATTATTATGTGGCCATAACAACCCTTTCGGGTCAAAACCTAAAGCTCTATTTTCCACTATTTCTGCTTCCTTCACTGAAGAACATTTTTATGTGAGTGGATTTCAAATCCTACGCCACAACCTAGTTTTCCTAGGAGGGTCATGCCTAAAGGTATGAGCGGGACTCGAACCTCGCACCTCTTGTTTGGCGAGACAGTGTGCTATCCACTGGAACACAGAGGGCCCAGGAGGGACCAATTACGGATGGAAAATATTTTGGATGCCACTTTTGGCATAGGGTCTTTGGGCACTTACATACCAAATTTCATGGCTCCAACATAAAAATTGCGGCTGTCACATACATTTCGTCATTTTTCGGGAAAATGGATGGGTTAATCAAAGTTTTGGGGAGTCCCATTCTGCAGTTTCTAATCATAATAATATATACTGAATTTGGTGTTGATAGCTCTATAAATGAAAAAGTAATTTTTTCGAAAAATGAATTTATTGACTATCGGGCGAAGGGTGCGTGACATCCAAAATTAAAAATGAACTCAACAATTCATCTGCGTATGGTATATACGGATTTTTCTGGAAAGCTTAAACGTAGTCTCTGAGACCGACGCGATCAAACAGACAGACAGACGGACAGGTCTAATATGAACTGATCAGGAATATGAACACTTTATGGGGTGTGGCACGCCTCCTTCTGCCAGTTACATACATTTGCACAAGCTTAGTATACCCAAGTTTCAATTGGTATCACGGTATAATTATGGCAGACAGATACAGACACAAGGATGCACACGGATGAAGGATGTAAGGACATAAGGACATATGCACACAAATTCAATTCGTTAACCCATTAATGTCACGTGCTCAGCTTTGACGCAAATATAAACATAGATTTGTATTAATATTCATATCAGTAAATTACGCATTACTGATTCCAATTTGGAAAATTGGTATGATGGGCCATTTAGCCTTATGCATGTATAGCGCTATAAGCTGCAAAAATGGTATATAGTCCATTTTGAATCTTGTCCATAATGAACCGGACCAGAAAAGCATTACATTATATAGAAACTTCATTATACAGAAATTACATTTATATACAATGGAATTGGAACGAAAAAATTGTGTGTTGGAAATCAATTCATAATAGGGAGAGCTTCCTTGTATAGAAGTTCGACTGTATTTATAATAGGATTATAAAATTTGGTATTTAAGTGTGACTAGAGACTATATAGTTGATTTTTCCTGAACATTAAATAAATAGTCCATAAATTCGGCATACATTTGGGCTATGGACGCCCATCGAATCACTATGATGAGGATGTCGGTTTAGATCGAGCCATGACATTTTTTCTAATGTTTTAGGCATGAGACGTGTGTTAACGAAGTTTGCTCCGAAATTGCTACATTTTGACAAGAACATTCGCATGAGCATCGCTCAAAAACTGTTGAATACCGTCAACGACGAGACAGATTTATTCAAGAGGGTCATAACTAGTGACGAATCATGGGTATATGGTTATGATATCGAAACCAAAGCGCAATCGTCCCCATAGAAGAGCCCCGGTGAGCCAAGACCGATAAAACCACGCCAAGTTGGATCGAATGTCAAAGTATTGCTCGCTATTTTCTTACAATTAGATTACCATAACGTGGTCCATCAGAAAGTGTTTACCATATGGTAGTATGTACATTCAATAAAGTCAAAAAAGCCACTACAATCATGCCACCATATTCAGTGGATTTGGTCCAATGCGAGTTTTCTTGTTCCCAAAACTAAAGAGACCTATGAAGGGGCAAAGATATGCAACGATTGAAGAGATAAAGACTGCTTCGCTGGAAGAGTTCAAGACTATACCGAAAAGTTCTTATGAGAAGTGCTTTGAAGATCTGAGGGTGTTAAATTTGAAGGGAAGATCATAAATAAATAAAGAAATAGTTTTTCTTAAAAATACAAAGTTTTTTTTTTTTTTAACACACTTCTCATAGCTCTATAAAATTATTGACATAACATCGAAAAACATTATTATCGACTGTTAAGCGAATGATATCCAAATTTAAATCAAACTTGATCTGATTCACATAAAGTTGCATACAGTTATACTGACGGAAATAGTTATACCGATTCGGGTACATACTTTCTGGAATACATTAAGCCTCAATCGGGCTCTTACATATATATTCATATATTATCAAACAAATTTTTCGATTGGGATCGGAGTATATTTAACAAGAAAGCTCTAGATGAGTGAGTTCTCTATGCGCAGATTATAGATATTATTGTTGAACATCTTTCAAGGTTAAATTCGTAATAGAATAATAGGATAAATAGTATAAAGATTAGTCAATAAAAATGTATTAATATTTATATAATAGTTTTAAGAAATTACATGTACTCATAGTGTTAAGTTAGTACTTTTTACTAAACTACTTTTAAGTATCGATAGGTATCGAGTAGAAGACCGAATGGCCTCGAAGCGGAATTCGTCGGTTAGATTTTCAGCACCTGTAATTGATTTATCTGATTTTCTGGAGAAGGGCTGAAAAGCTTGAAGTCTTTAAAATCGGATAGACATGGGTTTATTGACTCAACTTTTGAATCCGATCAATCAATTAATATCAAGTAACTACATAATACTCGAAGAGGTCGGAGATGTCTCCTTACGATTACACCAAATTATTTTACTTTTTTTTCACATGATTTCAATAGTTAATCTTATAAACTAATTTGTGTATGTTAAAGAGACCTACTGATTCTGGATATTCCGTTTTCGGCTATCAATTGATACAAATACAAATTGTACGAACGATTAACCTTTATGATATTGGAACACTTCCGGGAATTTGAGTACTTTTAATTGCATGCCCATTCGATGATCGAGTGGGAGCAAAACGTATCGATGATACTTAAAGTGCTTGTGGAATTGAAGATGATGAGGATGATAATGATTGTATTTCAAGCCAAATTGGAATTAGATTTCAGCTTTTAAGCACTCAATCGAACAAATTATGCAAATTCTATTACCTGCTTTAATTTCTGTAATTTCGCCTCTAATATTGATTAAGTAATATTAATTGCGGGTAATCAACAAATTTCGTAACCAGCAATTGAATCAAAAGCGGAATAAAATTGGATTAACGTTTTCTGTTGACCGGACACCGAGGCATACGGAATTATTTGGCTCGTTTACGATTTAGATTTTGCACACAATTTGTATAATTTAAGGGCTTTATGTGTCATTGAAGCCTTGACTATGTACGCGCATGTGTGTGTGTGTGTGGTAAGTGCTTTCAACTTTAACAAAATTTCTATGTAGAAAATATTAATTACTTCATTTTTATACTCTTTTCGAAGAAAGTGGTATATTCACTTTACCCGAAAGTATCTAATGAATTGAAGGAAACTTCGTAGATCCCCGAAAGTCACCTTCAGAATGGTCAGGATGGCAAAAGAAATCGATTGAGCCATGTCCGTCTGTCTGTATGTATGCAAACTAGTTCCTCCGTTTTTGTACTATCGTAATTAAACTTGGCCTTAAACATAGCCTTCTTATGTTATGCGTCGGAAGCGGCCGGATTGAACCGCTATATCCAAACATTCGTTATTATTTACAGCTCCACAAAATTTCATTAGGATTGGACCACTATATCATATACTAGCTACTATTTAACCAAAAATCGGTTTTGCTCATACATGCCATGTTTTCAAGCGAATTAGACTGAGAGCTAACATAATCCCAAGATTAGTTATTATCTACCGTTCCACTAAATTTCATAAGGATCGGACCACTTCATCATACAGCTGCCATATAACCAAAAATCGGTTTGGCTCATATATGTCATTTCTTCAGACCAATTGGACAGAAAGCTTACATACTCCCAAGATTTGTAATTGTCTACCGCTCCACCAAATTTCATAAGAATCGGACCACTTTATCGTATAGCTGCCATATAAACAAAAATCGGTTTTGCTCATATATGCCATATTTTCAAACGAATTGTAATGAAAGCTCACATACTTCCAAGATTCGTTAATATCTACCGTTTGACCTAATTTTATAAGGGTCGGACGATTATATCATATAGCTGCCATATAACCAAAAATCGGTTTTGCTCATATATGCCATTTCTTCAGACCAATTGGACAGAAAGCTTACAAGATTTGTTATTATCTACCTCTCCACCAAATTTCGTAAGGATCGGACCACTATATCATATAGCTGCCATATAACCTACCAATTAACTAATTCTCACTTCTGTTATATGCTAGTTCTGTTTATACTTCCATAGAAGAGACGAGGTACCTTTGAAAAGAGTATAAAATCTTCGGCGCTTCGACGATAACCCTTCCTTACTTCTTGGGACTCGAATTTATTACAAACAATTAACTCGACGTAGTTCTTAAGGGTCTAAGTTAATTTATATACAGACCAATCGCCAATCTCTCTGCGTTATTTGACTGTAAATCAGGTGAAATTGTAATTACAAAATTTTTAATATATATTGATAGCTGGAACACTGTCAGAGCCTTTCTCCCTAACGAAATACAGAAATATTTTGACAGAAAATGAATTAGTTTTTTTGTTTTTTAACAAATTAGGTGAGTCATTGTCGTGCCTTTTGAGTGTCAGAGCTGATTGCAGGGTATTTGCCCATTTGGCACCCCAATTTCGGGCACTTTCCGAGCCGATTGACATTAGCACTTGCCATTGTCAAATTTAAGTACTTTGTAATGGCAATTAAGTGGCAAGTGGAAAAAACATTTGGGGCGCCACCTTGCGGTGGACAAACGGTTGGGTTGGGTTGGGTTGGGCTTGGGATTGAGATGGGAGAGTGGCACTTTGATTTGCACTTCATCTGTCAATTGCTAATTGAAAATTGATTATGCCATATGGAATAGTTGATACATTTATAATGCTGCTCTTCACTCTTCGGCCATTTCAAGTGTCCGAGTGTACGGGTGTCCGAGTGTCCGAGTGTCTGGCCCGATGAGCCACAAATCTGAATCTTTCATTTGGCGGGGGGTCATTGTGATGGAATTAAGTGATTTTCTTCAGTGCGGTGGTTAGAGGGCGCATAAAGAGGACCGGGAAAATCTGGAAAATGTGCCCAAAAGTGCTTGGTGCTTGAGATGAAACAGCAGAAAATGCCAAGCTGCTAAGCACCGGGTATAAGCGGTTGGAAGAGTTAAAGGGCGTTTCAAGTAGCTGCAAAGAGAAGAAGAAGAAGAAGACGACGACGACGAAGAAGAAGAAGAAGAAGTAGCTCCCGAGGCGTCGCACATAAAACTACTATAAACTTTATTAATTTTAATTAAAAACACTACACTCATACCGAGAGTTAAATTCCCGTGCAGCACTTTTGGTTCTCAGTGCGTGACCATTGGGCAATGTTTTCGGGTCTCGTTGTTCTTGTTGTTCTTGGCTTCTTGCTGCGTGTTGTAAGCCGCAGAGCGCGTCCAGGACAGCAGGCGGTGAGCAGTTAAAAACAGAAAAGCCATCAACCGACTTTCCTTGCATTAAGTCGACGTCGAAATACACTTTTTCTTACCTCTTTTTTTTTTGTACTTCGAAGAGTTGATTTTTCACGCAATCCAACAAGTCGGTTCTATTGAGTCGATAGACATAGTTATATCACTACCTGCACCAGGTGTCAATCACCCGGGGAAGACAATCCCTAACTACTTTTAGTCCCACTGTCAATGAAGTCCCAGGGTTCAAAAGGGGTCGCCCAGTGGTGGAAGTTCGAGTCCCGCTTATGTCAATAGGCATGACACTCCTAGAAAAAGTAGGTTGTGGAAGCAGAAACAAAGGCAAATAGTGCTACAGGCTGTGAACCGATAGGGTGTTTATGGCCATATAGTGAGGGGCCTCGGTTAGAGCAATATGCCGCCAAACAAGAGGTTTGGGTTCAAGTTCCACTCACATCGATAGGTATGACCCTCCTACAAAAACTAGGTTGTGGCGTGGGATTTGAAATCCACACACATAAAAAGAAAAGTTCTTCAGTGAAGCAAGCAGAAGGAAGGAAAGTGTTTCAGGCTGTGAACCGATAGGGTGTTTATGGTCATATAAGGAGGGGCTTCGGTGGACCAGTGGGTAGCGCACAGTCCCGCCAAACAAGAGTTGTGGGTTCAAGTTCAGAAATAAAGTCAAATAGTGTTTCAGGCTTTGACCCAATCGGGGTTGTTATGACCATTATAACATATTCAATATGCTCGGTTAATGTTAGTGTGTCTTAATGAAGAAGCTGCAACAGAAAAATCTGGCCAAAAAGTTTTGCTCAAAAGGCTAAGATGTTTGGTGTTTTGCGGGTTGGGGCGTGGAATGGGCGATCGGAGGGTTGGGATTGGGGTTTCGGAGGTGGGTATTTGGACGATTGGGGGGTTCGTGTTTGAGGGTTGGCCGAGCTGAAGGCGAGTTTGCTTATTTATTGTTTTGACGGCGCGCGCCAGTTGGCCGCTTAATGCCATAAAAAACAAAGGTGCCGCGGCGATAAACAATAAAGTGGGCCCAGATGGGGCGCCCATCCAAATGTTTTATGCAAATTTACGACTTAAAAAACAATTCTTTTATTATTAATTTTATATATTAAGCACACCCGAAAATTAAATAGATACAAATACATAATATTATTGTTAGATTAAACACTCAATCACACTCAAAACACAACACACAACATACCCTCTAACTGCTGCTTAAACTATTGCGATTCATTCGTTTGCCTTGTGAGCGATTCACTGCTGGACTCTTTGGCCCGGCTCCCGAGCGGCCCCATCAGACTGAGGACCACCGGGAGCAAGATTAGCCCGTGCGCTGCACCAATGAGCACAATGCCCAGGTACATGCGGAAATAGAAGACCTGAAAGACCTGCGATTTAGAGAAGGCCAGCACAACAATCCCAGCGAATTTGGTCAAAGTAATTCCGGACAAAACGCTGCTGCCCGTAACACTTAGGGAGCTGAAGGCCCTCTGCTGTGCGTTGCCCTCGGCCATTTTAAAGGAGCGCACAATGTGGGTCACAAACTCAACTCCGATGCCCACACAAACAACGAGGTTGACCAGCGAAATGGCATTCAGATTAATGCTCCACGCCCACATCATGCCGCCCATGTTGATCAAAATACAAATGACCATAAAGCCAACAATCAAAGCGGACGTAATATCCAGTCCGGTCATCAGCAACGTAACCGCAAAGATGGCCGCCAGAGAAAGCCCCAGAGATAGCAGCGCATCATCCCAGATCGTCAAGTACTGCTCGTAGAATATGAAGAACACGCAGTACGGGAATATCTCCGTCTCGACCCCGCTCTCCGCCAACATTGCGTTCAGATCCGCCTGCACACTGCGCGCCGCCCGCAGAGCCGAGACGAACTGAGCCGACTTTGTCGAAGTCGTCGAATATTGCATAAAATGTGTATCCAATATTGTGGATGATCCCACATCATCTAGCGTATAAATGACGGCCTGTAAATAGGAGAAAATCGAATTTCATTAAGTTCAGGTGAAAGAAATGTGGGAAGCAAGTTCTCCATAGAGAGTACCATTCCCCCAAGATCTAACTGTCTCAGGCAATAAGACACGTGCTATTATATAATACGATTATATTGGCTTCATCCTAACGCGAATAGGCAGGTTTTTCAAGGGAATCTACACTTACATCAGCATAAGAAGCACGTCCTGCCTTGGCGCACTCCGCGTCGGGTAGATCGGAAAGGAACAGCGGCACATACTTGTCAAAGGAATCAGGGCTTGGTCGAAGACCATCTTCGGTGAATTCTCTCTCACAGGGTAGACAATCGTCACTTTTTGAATCTGGAAAGAATTAAGTGTATCACGTTTTACGCTAGAAATTTTTTTTTAGGATTTGGATCACTTACTGCTTGGACAGAAGTCTCCACTTGTGGCATTATATTTGCAACAGTCAGAGATGCTCAACCAATCAATATAGTCATCGATCCATGAGGATGCCGGCCTAGCGAGCGCTGTGATTTCCGGATAGCGGGACTGTGTATACAGTTGCACGGAAAGTGAATTGTTATTGCATTCGACTCCACCACATATGATATTCTGATGTTCGGGATTGCTATAGTCCAGGCCAGGTTTGAGGACCCAGTAGACAGGAGCGCCCATGGCTAAGAGATCGTCCATGTAGCGGAAGTACTTGACGACATGCGAGTCCTTGGGCATCGACATTTCCTGATCCAGACCTGGTTCTATTGATGGCATAACCATTAGAGACAGACATGTTATCACCGTGAAGATCAGCAGCACAATGATCTTAACTGGCCTGAAATGAAATCCCAGCAAATTTGAATACTTTCTCCTATGAAACGTGGCTTGGGAACTCACTTGGACAACAGGAAGGGTGCATAGAAGTTTTTGAAGAGCTTCTCGAGGACGCCAATATCGTGAGAGCTGTCCGGTTTTCCCTTGGTCCGAATGCAGCACAACATGTCCAGGCGACCGGCCTTATAGCGATTCTCATCGATGGACATCAAGGCGACAAACGCGGTAAATTGAAGCAAGAAATCAAAGAGAATGGCGGCTGCCGCATACATGGCGAACGTCTTTACAGCCGGCATATCCGAGATGGCTCCAATGGCGAAGCAGGCCAACTCACTGCTCGCCGTTTGGAGGATGGAGGGTCCAACTTGACCAATGGCTGCGCCAATAGCATCATGGGTTGTCTCGAATTGCGAGTGGTCCAATCTCTGGTATGTGTGCACCATTATGAAAATGTTATCAACGCCCACTGCCAGCACGAGAAAGGGTAACACCTCAATGGCCAACATGGTAGATGTCACTCCCAGATAACTCCAGAACCCTAAGCTGCAGGCAACAGAGGCTAGGACAATGACGATGCCGCATACGGCTAGCATGATGCGAGATTCCCGCAGGAAACCCAAACAGCTGCGTATGCGACCCAGGGCAATGGCGACATATAGAAACATGACCACATAGCTTATGACGACGGTGCCCACTTCGCCTTCAGAAAGCTCCACAATGGCGTCTTGGATGGAACGTTCCGCAGAGAAGGCGATTTCCAAACGATCGCTGGTATAGTTCTTTAGGAAATCAATAAAGAGTTTCTCCCAAACAAAACTTGGCTCGAGCAGAGATTCATCATTTTGGTTCTTGCCCAAAAATGTCAACACCAGGCCAGTGGCTAACATATAGTCGGGGTCCTCGCCTATATCAGCTTTCGGCATGCCGCCCACAGCAATGCCGGGCTCTATGGGGCCGCCATAGGTGCCGAAGCAGTCCTCCATCATGGGCACACTGTTGGGAAAAATGGAAGAGGTTAATAAGGATCTGTATTTTATATCCGAATAGTTGCATGTCTCCTAAAAGGATTACTAAATTTAGACCTACCGCAGGCAATCCTCCAATTGATTCAAATAGTTAATGGTGTAATTTTTGCTATCCACATATGAGTTTTGGAAACGTTCCATATTATGTTGGTAATAGCCATAGATGGACTGAATCACACAGTCATCAACGGTTGGCGTTACGCCTGGATACAGCACAGGTGCATAACATATCTTGTCCAGTCCGGCATTATCTGCCATCCCCAATTGCATTATTTGCTCTTGAAGTTCGAAAACCTCCTGTAGGAAGCTTTGCTCAAAGGCGGGACCAAAAGTGAGTAACCCACTTTCTGCTTCATGCGTGAACTGGGAACGGAAGGAGTAAATGAAGGGAAACCGCTTGTAAGATTAAGTCTTTAGATACTCACTGTACTCGTATTAAGTGGCTTTATGAATATCTGATTCGTGCGATAGAAGGGTCCAAAGTGCTGATCAAAATATTCCTTCTCGATTCGCGTAGCACTCTTTTCGCTGGCCCACAGCCTTACCGGATCTGTTGTAATGCTCATATACCGTATACCATAACATAGACCGGCAATGACCCAAGAACATATGGCCAATACCAAAACTGGATGCTTGGCGCAGAACGTGCCCCAAGATCGGCAGCCTCGATGAATGAATTCACCATATAACGTCGGCATGCAAATGTTGGGGGCTGCACGATTGCCACAGGCGCTCCACAATATAAGCCCGGCTATAACCACAGCTATAACCAGTGCAATGATAAATGTAATTCCATATAGGCCAGCAATTTGCCAGGGATCTTTGTAGCCAGTCGGTGCTTCGGTCAGTGGGCAGGATTGCTCGCAATCAATGCAGGCACAGGCGTAACTCCCATCATATTTCTCTCCGCATTCGAGAGGACTGAGCTCCAGATATGCTTCCTCTGAGCCTTCTTCAGCGTCCTCTGACCACTTATAGTTGATCTGGAAGGGGACGTAGTCGCTGTTCTCTGCATCGCCCATGAAATGATACCATCTACGATAATTACAGGTTTTTGCATTGAAGGCGCCGCAGCCAAGATCCATCGCCGGTCGTCCTGTCTGCGGATGTTGTATAGATATGCAGCTGTTGTAGATTTTAGAAACGGTCTCATCCTGAATCCGATAGTCAATGTATTTGACAAACTCCCTGCCTTCATATTCATCAAGATGGGGAGTTAAAAATAGCGAATGATTCTGAGCACAGGTCATTCCGCACACAGTGAGTGCCATATTCATCGTACACGTGGGACACCGGGAAAACACGCCATCGGCTTGTGTCAAGCCGGACTCCATGGTAATTATTTGAGCGGCATCGCAACAAAGCTTCAATTCCTGATCTCCATTTTCGCCCTTATACTCGGCATACCAGGTGGGACAGCGCCTGGCAAATATTGCCTCTGATTCTGAGTTATTTAAGGGCTGGGCTGGACCGCTGTAAGCCAAATTCTGCCAGTGCTCCCCAATCTTATGACTCTCACCATACCAGATGCAACCGGACTCATCATCTTCTGCTTTGGCTATGGTTATGCTTAACAGAAGGAGCACTATTGAACTAAGCGGTAATTTCACTTTCATTTCACTTTCAAGGACACAATAGAAAAAAAAAAAATAAAAATAAAAAGATTCTGAGATGTTCGTTCCCAGCTATTAGAACCGCGACAAACACTCCAACTGACGAACCGCTGGCTACTGGCCAAACAAACTGAACGTATTGCAGATCTGGTTATGGGGCTATACTATCAATTCTTAAAAGCTATCGGCTTGGCAGCGATAAGATTTCGGTTGTGAATCGGTGATTAGGTTTCGGTTCCATTAAATGCCAGCCGGGGCTTATCTCTGCTTCTCTACAGCCGTTTCGGAAATCGATTAGGGAACCACAATCAGAAGTGTTTATATTTTATATTTTTATTAGTGACAATAATTATACATATTTTACCAATGGGATTAACCAGAGTTTTTATTTCTTAAGCTTTTATTCATCAAATAATACAAATTTTCTCTTTTAATAGAACTTTTATAATTTGTACTAAGAATATCATCTTTAATGTTCAATTCCCTATAGAACGTTGAAGTTAATAGGCTTGGTACATTAGGGCCCATTGAAAGTGGTCTTAATTATACCCTGATGCCAATTGAAAATTGGTATGAAGGGTATATTAAGTTTGTGCAAATGGATGTAACGGGCAGTAGGAAGCGTGGTAGACCCCGTAAAGCATATATATTCTTGATCAGGTGAACGCATTGATTTTCGAGATTATAAGAGCTCGAGCCTTGAAATTCGGCATGAAGATCTGTGTGTACAATACACATAACAAGTTCTGAGATTTCGATGATATCACGCCCCCTTCGCCTGATAATGGATAAATTCGTTTTTCGATAAAACGACCAGAACTTTTGCAATCGGCTCCATATTTGGTATATGGATGCAAAATGCAGAATAAAATTTCCCAAAATTTTGATACACCCCTCCATTGTGATGGAAAGTGATAAAATACGTATAGCAGCCAGAAATTTTACACAACAGTCCTGAAATTTGGTATGTGGTTTTTTCAAAGTGCTATGCAGAAAGTGGCATAGCCATAAAAACGTCCCCCGTAAATTTAATAAGTGCTCATAATTTCTACAATAGTTATCATAATATATCCAATTCCCGAATCTATGTTTATGATTTTATAATAAACCAATCTTGAAAGTTTCGAAACGATCAGATCATAAACACCGAATTTATCAGACATAGAAGTTTCTCAAAACGGGCAAAAATAGCCAAAGGTGAAAAATGGATTACGCCACCTGGCGGCTAAACTATTACAGTTAGAGGCACAAAATTTAGCATGGAGGCTTGCATAAATAATGCGCAAAATGCGTTTTCTCAAATTTGTGATGCCACACCCCCTTCCCCCAAAAATCAAAAAAATTGATAACAGGTGTATTTTTTTGATTTAAAACAAGATTTTCATCTCACGTAGTTTTAAATGTATTTCAAACTTACCTTGAAAGTTTCAAGTTTATCGAATAATAAACACAGAAGTTATATGCAAAATAGTGTAAAAATTCACCTATGGAAAGGCGGCTGACGCATCTTCGACTTCAGCTCACGCTGCCTAACGGTATAAGTGTGTATATGCATGTGTGTGTCTGTGTAACTGAATCAGGAGAATTTAACAGTAATCGTTGACTAGGACCAGGGTATACCCGCAGTCGAGCACTCTCGACTGCAGCACTCTATCTTGTTTAGCTTAAGTTTTGGCATTTTCAAGGTATGAATCTCTTATGGAAATGGAAGATGAAGATCTTAGAATAAATATGCAACATCAGTTATCCGGGAACAGGCAAATTATACATATCATCTTCGTTCTACGAATAGTTTGGCTTGGTCCATAAAAATATCTATTCGGAAGCAATGCCAAAGTTTACATGAATTGAAACATATACATACATAAAGCATGAACAAAATTCCAAGATGATCGGAAGTGATTTGACGGAATATTGCAATATTAAACGAATATTAAACCAAAAAACCCAAAAAGTGTGCATTAAATTGTATCTAGGCAATTAGCTCCGTGAATCATTTCACATAGGTCTTAATCTTAATCTCTCTTTTATTTTGTTGCCTCACCGTGCTGTCCATAAAGGCGGTATAATTTTTATGATATGCAAGTGTTCTAACATTGTAGAAACGCTCGAGCGGCAGCTGCTTATCGGGCCAAAGTCGTAACAGGTGTTCACTTCAAAAATCGCCAACTAACATCGGAATCATTTATAGCGATTTATACTTATCAAAATTGAGGCAGCTGCCTAACCAGACCACGACAGGTCCCCGTCAAAAGAATTTTTAAGCAAGGTATTGTCACTAGGTCTTCTAATGTCATGAATGTATAACAGGTGCGCCTAGCACAGCCAGCTGATAAGCCTCAAAAATCCCTAATACAATACAATTGACTTCAAATTCCAGTAAAAGTTTTTACTATTCCAAATTTTTTATAACAGCTGCTGAATGAGCGATAGAGGTACAAATGGATAATTTGTTGTACAATATATAAGTTATAGAATTATATACTCATAGTAAGTGTATATATTATATTCTTTTAACATATTGAATAATATATAAGTTCAATATAAGTTCAATCGACAATGTGTAAGACTCAAATTCAATAATAGAACTATCCAAATTTTCGGGAAAATTTTATGACATTGTCCAAAATTCAAATTTTTATGCTAGGAACTGTTAAATTTATTGGAAACTTTTTAGACTTTCAGGATATCATATTAGGATGAAAAAAATTGTATGTCAATTATTTCTCTTTCCAAGAAACAAGGGGAACGACTAAAATATGCTTAGATAGAGAGAGTTTAAGACTATGATCGTATAAGATACTAAGGTTATTCTCTGGAGTGTTGTAATATTAATAATAAAGGAATTTGGGTAGGTAGATGAAGCTCCAAGTTTTAAATAAATGAGATTAATAGACAGAGTCGAAAGCTTATAATCAGTGTAAATTCCATTGTTTTGAGTTTTTGTTAGAAAAACAATTTGAATGCCAGTCTCTGGATAGGGTCTATAGGCACCCACATACCAAATTTTATAACTCTTGCATAAACATTGCGGAGAGAGGTATCAAAATTTTGGGAAATTCTATTCTTTAGTTCTTATTTCAGACCCTATATACTGAATTTCGTGTTGGAAGCTCTGTAAATGCCAAAGTTATAGCTATACACGGATCTTCATGCCATGCTTGAAGGCGCGTTCACACAGACGGACATGGCTATATCGACTCGGCTATTGATGCTGATCAAGAAAATATATATTTTTTGAGGTATATATAATATACCTGTATATTTGTTATTATTTATTATTATCAGTCAGAATATCTGCGTCAAATGTCAAATCGTTTTGGGACTTTTAAAATCAATAAGTTTAGTAAGATATGGAAAATAAGTTTTACTACTCGAAACAAAAAATTTGTGTAGACGAAACCACAGCTGATTGTAATATATATATCACAAAAAGCAACAACCAAAACAAAGTCCAGCACCCAACGCAACAAAGCGAAGACCCTGCTGCTTCGCATTCCGAATCCAAGTCCAATTCCAATCTGAATTTCCATAAAGACCAAGCTCATAATCAATCCGAAGATACACGTGAGTAATCCCGTCCCCAAGAGTGCCATAGAGCTAATCTGAGCCATATTATAGCCAGTAATCCACACAATTTACAAGCCATAGCTGAGGACTATTATAAATTGGTACACAACATCGAGTTGCACTTGCCTGAAAGAACAGATTCCTCACATGTCCGCTTAGTGTCTGGGAGCTGTGAGCGACGCTATAATTTTAGAGATTTTTGCCAAGAAACGATAGTTTGCCAAAAGCCAGGCGAATCGAGTGACAACGCCATTAACTTTCTCGAACTGTTCCGAAAGAAATTGCAGTACAATCGTCTCGGCATACCGGTTACCATTCTTGAGCTGATCTATATGGCGGATTGTAATCGCCAATGCCGTCATTGCCGGCAAAATGCAACTCTGACTGAAGAGGAGACCGATCAACGATCTCATGGCGGTTGTCGGGTCGATTCAGTGGACTCTCCTTGCAGTTGCCTAGAAGCAAAACAAAGGCCAACTGGAGCTGAACTACACGTTAAATACAGGCAATTGGAATCTTATCTGAATCAGAATCAATGTGTGCTTGAGAAGAGCACCAGTTACTTTAGTTATGAAACTTCGACTTTCGGATTCTGTGACCAGATCAAATCTTCTTACGTCCACACGAGCCAATATTTCCAGCAATCCAATGAGCCAGGTTCCATCAATGAAACGCAGTTGGCGGAAGATTTTCAATCAAAGACGCGAATAGATCTAAGTGAAAGCCAGGACGAAGCTCAGTTTGCGCCTCAATTACCATCGGCTGAAATGGTCGGATCGCAGGGTTCATCTGTGTCCATAGCCTCAATGCATGGGCACCCGACGAAACCAATCATAGTCGATTATAAATTGGATAACCCATTCCCGGCGTACCATAAATGTCGCGGCAAGAGCTTGGATCGCCAATTCTTTGTTGGAGAATCAAGGCAACATCTCTGCTCAACTAAAACGCGATATTATGGGATTAGTGAGGACAAATTTTTGGAAAATCTTCAGCTTAGCAATGAATTGTCGGGAACTCATATGCTGCGTCGTGCTCAGAAGGTCCATAATTTGCCAGGAAAGGTGGCGGCTCAGCAATATGAGGAGAATAGATCGAGCTCTAATCGATTTTTCTCAGTAAATTCATCAGCTGAAAATGGTGTTAACGTATTGTTAAAACCACGAACACCGAGGACACATTCGATATCTGATAGTGACCCTTTTCTATCAGCGGAGAATAATACGGAAGAAGTGCGGGAAACACTATCATTGCCGGGGCTACGTAACGCTGACGACGAGGAGTCCGGTAACGACTCCTCCGAAACGGTCGATAACACATTTGGCTCAGTAGATACGCTCAACGAGGTGTGGTCCGATCTAGGATCTTACGAGAATCCAACCGAGCAACGCCTAAGAGGCGGTAACCATGTGAATAGGGTAGATATGCGATACGTGGGCTGTGTAGGCTCCCCAGCCAAAGACGAGGAATCCGCTTCAAAGGCCGTCAGGCGCGAAATCGAGCGAGGCCAAGAATTCGCCCGTTTAAGTCGAGAGGAGCGAAAAAGGCTTATTACACTGCGCCTGCAAAAGCTTCGGCGATTCCAAAAGAGCTCCAATATTGATTATTATCACTACCTAAAATCCCATGGAAGATTTATGCCGGTCCTTGACAGCCCCAAATTTTCTTCAATCCAGTATGAGTGTCCGATGAGAAAGAATGGATGTCCGCAACTGGTAAATGAGTTGCTGCTGTCGCATTTCGTGGAGGAGCATTTGAATGAACCTGGTCTGGAGCTAAGTGAGGTCTTCGATGGGAATCTGGTGCTGATAATGTTAAAGCCGCGCACATTTAGGCGCTCGTCTAACGTGTGCTTATCACTGATTGCCTATGCCGGTCCTGAGGAAACCCCCTCTAAGTTTCCTTGCACGAATTACGTGCCAAACACCAATTTGTCCACAGGCTATAGAAAGTTCAGCCATCATATTCCCCTGCTTGTAATGGCTTGTCGCACTCGACTGGGAGTTACGGATACCAAGAAGTTACAACTATTGGAAAAACGGAAAGGTCGTGAAGAATTCGAGGCCAACGGCGAGTCCAACACAACAATCCATGTTACACCATCGGTACTTTCGAACGAAGTGAACTCTTCTGATCAAAAAAATGAGAATGTGATGGCCCTATGGATCGCCTCCAGGGAACTACCACAGCCGGTACACATCCATATGACTATCTTTAATCGACGCATGGATATCACTCGTAGTTGCATTATGAAGACCCGCGGCCTCAACAAAACCCACAACTGCGATAGATTTATGTCCAAGAGTAAGAATTATTTGAGGCTTAACAGTCACGATCTGCGATTGCTGACCAACAATTATTCGGAGCCTATCTATATGGAGCTATCCATACGCGACTATTCGAAGAATCCTCAAGATGAGGAATCATCCAGCACACCCTGAACCAATATTTTTTCAGCCCAATCAACTATTCACCAAATTTAATTAAGTTTTTAGCATAGAATTAGTTATGATATTTGGCAAACATCAATAACTCCGACAAATGGCTTCTTTGTACGATCTTCAAAAAAGCTTTCTATATATATGTTTAAAGCTTTCCATTTTTACATGTTGACTCTCTCTTTCTCTCCCTCTCGTACTACAATACACATTTCGAACCAGGTTTACAAAAATTACACAAATAAACTTGTCGTCCGGCTAAATTTTTCAATTATACCTTCCATTAACTGGTATTATAGATATACGTGAAAAGGGCAAATTTTCTTTAATGAAGATAACAACTTTTCCCTTTTTGAACAGCCCGAAGAACTGTGACAAATCTATACACATACTTGATCCGCATCGGCTGAATATATATACGTGTTCATTTCGGATTCAAAAAGTTATAGCAGTTATCGATTTGTTTCTACCTTTGCAAAATCTTCAATAAAAATTTATTAATATTCAAAAAAGCGGTTTGACACATACTTGGCGGAATATATGATGTAGATTTTCCTTGCTTGGAGTCGATCGTTCTGAAACTTTTTGGATTGGTTTATGACATAGTCCATAATAGATATTTTAGTGAAGGAAGCAAAAGCCTCGGAACGCGTGGGGTGTTCCCGATTGGCGAAGAAGCGCTTAAAACAGGGGCGCTTGGAGGGAAAAGCTTTAGGCTGGGACCCGATATGGTTGTTATAGCCATATAATAATAATAAAATAATAATAAGAGTAATATATATTCCCAAATTCAACCAAATTAGGATGGAAACATGGAAATATGGTCACCTAGATACCAAATTTTATGATTCTAGAATACAATTTGTAGCAGTTATACGCATTTCATTGCTTTCCAGATAACTGAAGGACTGTATCAAAATTTTGTTTTATTCGTTACCCAAAACACCAAATTCGGTGTCCATAACTTTACAAATGGAAAAGTAATGTATATTTTATCGAAAATCGTTTTTTATCGATTATCGGGCAAAGGGGGCGTGGCACCCAAAATTTAAAAAAAAACTTTATATGCATATTGTATACACGGATCTTTGGGGGCCTCGGTGGACCAGTGTTTAGCGCACTGGCCCGTCAAATAAGAGGTGCGAGTTCGAGTCCCGCTCATGTTGATAGGCATGACCCTCCTCCTAGAAAAGCTAGGTGGTGGCGAAGGACTTGAAATTTACCCATCTAAAAAAATTTGTTCCTTGAAGGAAGCAGAAAATGCAAAAATAAAGGAAAATAGTGATTCAGGCTGTAACCCAATGGGGTTGTTATGCCTTACAATAATAATAATAATAATACACGGAATTTCATGGGAAGTCTTAACGCTCTAGCCCTCGTAGTCTTTAAGATCGGCGCGTTCAAACTGACAGACACACGGACAGACATTCGGATAAGGCCAAATCGACTCGGCTATTGATACTGATTAAGAATATGTATACTTTATGAGGCGTGGCACGCTTCCTTCTGTATGTTACATACATTCGTACAAACTTGTTATACCCTTCATACCAATTTTCAATTGGAATCAGGGTATAAAAACGGAAAACTTTGGACATCATCTTTGCATCGTATTGAAAACATCAACATCAAAGTTTCGACCCAATTTTACACTATTAAGACTCTGCGTGGATCTTCTACATTCTAATCTACTGACCCACAGACGGCCGAGGGTTGATTGGTACTTTCCCGATTCTAAGTCTTATGGCAAATGGGATCTATGCTAAACCCAGCTGCATCTGGCCGGTCTGAGCTCATGGTGGCGATAACGTCTAAGTTTTTCTATGCCGCAATTTTTATGCCATTTTTTTAACAGAGCCAAAGCTTTGCGCGCTCTGTTAACGAGCTGCTAACGGACTGTTAGGTCGGCCGCTCTGGCGTTAGTTTTACTGTTGGCAGCGCGCTGCAGCTGTTGATGCTGGCGGTGACGTCGCTGTTGCAGCTGCTGTTGCTGTTGCTGTTGCTGCAAAGTGCAGCACGCTGTGGCTTTATTTAATTTTTAATGCCGGGCAGAATGCTATTGAACTCACACACACACACACACACACACCCGGAAAAGCACACACACACACACACACATACACACATACAGAGAGAGATTTTGGCAGTTGCCTGAAAAATGCATAATGCATAAAATGTTGCCGGCATTCATGAGTCGCCGCAGCTAATTTGATTAGTTTGCTCGGCTGTCAAATTAGGAAAACATAGAAAATGGGGGAAAATCGGAAATGGAAAATGTGGGAAAATGGGGGGAAAATGGGGAAAAGCGTAAAGCTAATTGGGACGTTGTCAGTTTAAAAACGCGCCTGCATTTCACATTTCGGCTTTGGGGTTTTTCCGGATTTTGTATTGAAAATTCTGTCATAGTTCTTTGGGGCACTGGGCACGTGCTTGGAAAATCCAGACCTACATCAACAACAAAAATCCGAAAAAGTTTTGCAGAAACATCTGCAAAGCAGGTGCCCCCCGACGACGGCGGTTCGCAATGTGTTTTCCCGAAAATCTGTTCCCGTTCCAGAGAATCATATATATATATATATGTATGTTATACCCAGCGTATGTGAGTGTGTGTGTGTGGGTATATGCACGTTCCAGGCGCATTCTGGAAAATTGTGTCAAGCTGACGACACAATTTTCAAATCGCATGCCCGGAGTTGCAGTTGGCTCCCCGAAAACAACAACAACAACAACTAAAAAGAGCGAAGACACGACTAGAGGGACAGCAGTGAGCGAGAGGGAGAGTGTAAAAGAGCGTCAGCAGAGAAATGCTCAGAGTTGGAGTTTCAAAAACTAACGGAGAGAGAGAGAGAGAGAGAAAGACAGACAGAGAGAGTGAGAGAGAGAGCGGTTGAATTCGTTCGATGGCGTTGAACAAATAACGGCAAAGGTAGTGCGCTATAACGGTACAGTATCGTAACAGGAAGTGGTGCATTAACACGCGCCGCATATAACTACAATAGGCCCGGGCCTTACCCCCCCGGAGAAAGAATGCCAAAAACCTAAAGAGCGAGTAAAACGCGTAACTAAAACAACAACAACAACAACACGCTTCAAAAGACTCGACCATCTTTTGCAGAAAACAAAATCCGAAAAAAACTCGAAAAACTCAAACTCAAAAAACAAAATAGTGTCATAAAAAGCGCGCCAGCTTTTGAGTTTCAAGTTTTTGTTTTGGTTTTTTTTGTTTGTTTTTCAAAATGCCCGCCCAACCATGTGTGTGTGTGTGTGCACGGTCTAATGCTGCACGGTTTTATCAACTGGCAGCGTGGTTACCGTTAGTTTCGAAATTTTGAAATTTTGGATTGTGAAATTTTGGAAGAGATTCGAAAGAGTCAGCATGCTGCACGGCGCTGCACGGCGTTGCGACGTCACGAGCCGACGAAACTGTGACGTCGTTGCCGTCTATCAATGTGTGTGTGTCTGTGTGTGTGTGTGTGTGTGTGTGTGTGTGTGTGTGTGTGTGTGTGTGTGTGTGTCATCAATTTTTTGCATTTTGCAGCCTCAAAATGAGCAAACGAATGACGTAGATATACCCATTGATTCTCATTGCGGCAAAACAGACGAAAAGCCCCCAAAAATCCAAAAAAAAAAAAAGGAAAGCTACAACACCGGCTACAAGCCGAGAGAGAGAGAGAGAGAGGGAAAGAAAGAGAGAGAAAATGCAAGCGTATGTCTGTGTGTGACGGAGAGAGCATGCGGATGCCATTTTGTCCGAATGCCGCCATGAACCGAACATGCCACACGTGCAGCATGCAGAAGACGACGTCGACAACAACAACAACAACACCGACAACAGCAACATTGACAACAACACGATGGCAACTGCGACGACAACGGCGTTGAACGACGTTTTTTGGTGTGAATGCCTTCTGCACAAAAACGTGGGTTTTTGGCTGTCTACGCCGCAGTCGCAGTCCCCGTCGCCGTCGCAGTCGCAGTCAGCGTAGCTGCATTTTCATCCATTTCTTTCGTGTTTTTTTTTGCAATTCTCATTCGTTTCATGCTGTTAGCCAGCTTAACAGTGCAACCGTTCAGTAGTTAACATTAAGCTAGCAGTTCAGGTCGAGGCTCTGTTAAGTCAACAGACGCAAACAGCGCGAGAATAACAATATTTTCGTTGCATACTTCAAGGCGCAAATTAATATGGAGTGAAACTCTTCGCCAAATTGGTCATGGGCTTAATATCTGTCATGGCAAAGAACCCATTTTCCATTTTCCATTTTGTAAGATCTTTCCGCTGCTATATGCATTTATCCAGAAGTTTTGGGGGAATAAATCACCTCTTTTCTTATGCACAATTCTTTTGTCAATATTTGCAAAAGAAAAACAAGAAAAAAAGCATGTTATTCACCACACCGAAATGTCTATACTCTATGCGAAGAAACAATGAATGTAATAAATGAATTTCATAATATTCATTTATTATATGATCATATCAACCTAATCGGATCAAAGCCTGAAGTACTTCATCTTTACTTTTATTCTGCTTCCTTGACTGAAGAACTGTTTTTTTACGCGGGTGGATCTTAAATCCTACGCCACAACTTAGTTTTTCTATGAGGGTAATGTCTATCGACATGAGCGGGACTCGAACTATCCACTGGTCCACTGAGGCCCCAAATAAACTAGGCTAAGCCGACATTGAGTTATGTTATATAGTGACCCGAACCGGTCTTTTGTATAGAATTATATGTTTCAAGTTTCATTAAGATTGCTCAAAATCTGAAGGACAGGATTGACAGGCTAACAGACAGACAATCGAACCTGGCTCAATCGATTTCATATATCGATATAATCGATATAACCTTATCGATATAAGCATATCGATATAACCTTATAGTTATAGGTTACATGGCAAATTCGATTTCTTATATTAATATAATCGATATAACCTTTTCGATATAATCGATATAACCTCATAGTTATAGTTATATGTAACGTCACTTGCAATACTATATAGACATTTCTATGGAAATGTCAATCTTTTTTGTAAATTATAACTATCCAAATATCACTTAGTAAGAAAGTATATTAATATTTGGTGGAAAAAATTGATTTTTATACATTTGTGGTTTTGAAAGATAACTGCCTAAAACCGAGATGTCTGACAGATCCACGGAATTACCCATATATCTAATTTGAAACCGATAGCTCCAAAAATGCAAAATCTTTCCCCATTTTATCGGTTATCGGGTGAACATTGCCAGGCATTCAAAATCAAAAACAAACTTGCGACGCGTTCATACGCGTTTATAGGCCGATGGACGGACGGACATACGAAAATGGCTATATCAGTTCGGCTATTGACGTTGAATAAGAATATACCATTTTTCACATAGGATCAGGGTATAATAAGATTCAAGCTATTTATTTTCTTTATTCGGCATATATATTTGTTTGTTTTTACTATGCAAACTAGTAAACTAGGAATTGGAGAACTAAATTTTCATAAATTGTAATGGATCCATTGATTTTGAAGATGCAACGACGACTTTAGCGCTCTATCTTGTTTTAATGCAAATTTGTAGAAAAAGTTGGTTTGCCAAGGTTTACTATATTTTCTAAGCTATTGAATTGGAAAAAAAGGTTTAAGACCTAAGATGCTTTATTATCTATTGATCCACCATTTTATTCTACGATGATTTTACCTTATATTTGTCTCATACAACTAAAAGTCAGATTTGCCCATATTTCATATGTATATTAACCTATTGGCTTCTAGTTCCGAGTGAATATATATAACTGTGTGGAGGCGGTATGTGTGTCTTTGTGTTTCTGTGCGCATTACATATTATATATGGTTATGTTCTAGTGGTGTGTGGCATCAGTGGGCTAGGGGATAGCGCACTGTCCCTCCAAAGAAACGGTGTGGGTTCGAGTCTTACTCTCATGATTAGGTTGTGGCGTAGGACTGGAAATCTACCCACGTAAAATAAGTTCTTCAGTGAAGAAAGCAGAAATAAAGGGAAATAATGTATCAGGCTTTGACCCGATGGTGTTGTTATAGTCATATAATAATACATAATAATATAGTAAAGCGCTCTACTTTATTGGACATACATAAAATTTCTGCTGTATCTGCAATATTTGTCCGATCGTATATTGGGAGAGAATTTCTTAGACATAAATTGTATTTTTCTGATCATTGGGATCTTATAAGAAAAGTGAAAATATATAGAATTTGACTCCTTAGAGCGGATGTTGTATTATTTTGCATAAAGTAGGAAAAGCTTGTTAGGGAGCCTCGGTGGACCAGTGGATAGCGCAATGTCCCGCCAAACATGAGGCTGTGGGTTCGAATCCCTCCCATGTACTTAGCATGACCCTGCGAGAAAATCTAGGTTGTGGCGTAGGATTTGAATTTCCCCCACTTAAAATAGATCTTCAGTGAAGGAAGCTGAAAAAAGGCAAATAGTGCTTTGGGCTTTGACCCAATGGGGTTGTTTTAAAAAAGCTTGTCTTTTAAGATAGTGCGAAATTAACAAAAACAAAACACATATAACAACAGCAACAACACGAAGAACAACAACAACAGCAACAACACGAAGAACAACAGCAACAACAACAACAGTTGCAGCTCTCATTAGCTGGCAATGCCGGCTGCGGCTCTGTTGTTTGTGATATGCCTTCGGGTCTGTAATGATGTGTTGTTGTTGTTGGTGTTGTTGTTGTTGTTGCTGTTGCCCGTTGCCCGTTGCCCGTTGCCGTTGCCGTTGTCCGCTTGTTCCGTTAGTTGCCGGAAGTTGCACGAAGTGCACACAAAAGCTTCACTTTGTTCGGCTCCTCTGCTCGCGCACTCTGTTAGCCTCTGTTAGGCCCCTAACGGAGAGCAGCGCCTAACGAATGCAAATGTTTTTTGGCCCAAAGACAAAAGTGCGAAGTGTAACAGACGCAACAGACGCAGTCGCAGTTGGCGTCGCTGTACCGACGTCGACGTCGACGTTGACGTTGTTATTTGCCGCATACAAACACGGGGCTAACTGAGGCAACAGCAGCAGCGACTGCGGCAGCAGCAGCAGCGGCGGCAGCGGCAACATTGGGCCGCATGGTCTCCTCGCAGTCGCATCTCGTGCTCATTCGCGTGCGGCGCTTCACCGCTAAGCGACGTCTCAAATAAATTGCTGCCGCTGCCACATCACGACGTTCAAGTATATGTGAGTGTGTGTGTGTGTGTGTGTATGGGTGTGTATGGGTGTGCGTATGTGTGTGTGTGTGTGTGTGTTGGTGTGTGTGTGGCTTGTATCTGCCACTTGTGCTGCTGTATTTGTATGTGTGTGTGTGTTGTGTGTTCTGTCGTGTCGTGCCGTGTCGTGCTCTGTCGTGCTGTGTCGTGGGTGCGCTCGTGCAGCTTCGTGTGCCTCGTACGCTGCTCGGCTCGCCGTTCGCCGCGGCGTGCTGCTGCTGCTTCCCAACGCTCGTGCCGCATGCAGCAAAAACAGTTTACATTTGTTTTTCCGCGTGCTCGCACACGTCGACTGAGACACGGTCTGCAACTCGGCGAGCGGCGAGCGAGCTTTGTCTGTCTGTGTGCCACTGTGCCTGTGCCTGTGCCCGTGTGTGTGTGCGAGTGTACGGAGTGTACAAGTGTGTCTGTTTCTGTGTCTGTGTGGCAGTGTCTGTGCCGGAGTTGCATGGCCGAGCTAGAAACACTCAAGCTTGCTCCAGTTACGGGCCTGGTTTAGTCCGGTCCTGTTCTGGTCCGCTTCGTGCTGCATTTGCAGCCAGCCACACACACCACACACACACTGCAGGCAGTTGCATTAGATTAGCTCCAGCGCCAGCGCCAGCAACTTTTACTTCACAGTAAGACGATTTTCCCTCGATCTGCGGAAAATACATAAATTTTCTACTTCTCGCTTCAATTTTTGAGTGCCAAAAGTTGGCCAAAGCCGAAGTTGCCGTTTCCGGCAGCCATTTCGGAGTTGCAGCAAAAAAAAAAAAAAGCTGAGCTGACCGACCGACCGACCGACCGAGCGAGCGAGCGAGCGAGCGACCTAACGAACGAAAGAGCAGTTGTAAGTCGTGTCATGATCGGGGCGCCACGCGGAAGTGCATTGCAAAAGCGGAAACGGAAGCTCAAAACTATAATCGTAACACAATTTATAAATGACAACAAACACTTTGGCCAATAAAATATTGGCTAATTTCGAAGACTGCAGTGCGCCAACACACACACATACACACACACACACCTGACACACACACACACACACCTGACACACACACACACACACCTGACACACACACACACATACACCTGCACAGAGCTTAAATTGTATATTAATTTTTTTGCATATATTTTTTTTGGATGTGATTCAGTAAGAAAGAAACAAGAAAGCAGCAACAACAACGCGCGGTGTTGTCAGCTGCCATAGAAAGAAGAAAGCAAGAAGAAAGCAAGAAGAAAGAAAGAAGAAAGTAAAAGAGAGAATGGCAGGAAATCGAAGAATAAGATGAAATCGAAAATGCAGTGTGCGTGCATGAAACAAACAAAACACAACAACAACAACAACTACAACAATAACAACAACAACTCCAACAACAACAACAAAACTAGCAGCAGTCGCAGCAACAACAACAACAACAGCTTGGCACAAGTAACAAAAGTGTTAAAATAAACAAAAACAAACAAAATCAAAATCAAAATCAAAATGAAAAAATAAAAACAATGCGATCATCGAAGTAAAACACGTGGAGAAACCCTTGGAGTGCTTTGAGCCTTCAAGATTTTCAGTTCTTGAGATCTTTTTTTTAGCCTTGGCAGACCGAAACCAAGGCCAAACATTGCGAGTTCCGAAAGAGATTTCTCCCGTTTTCCCGCTTTGATCAAACGAAGTAAATCAAAATAGATAAATTCACCCGTGTGGTTCAGATTTTCGCATAATTTAGCACCGATTTCTGTGTGTTTATTTTTTTTTTTTCTCTGTTTTCCAAATCAAGTGAAAATGGTATTTTTTTTTGAATTCACATAATATTTGAAATATTGTGTACCCTTTATATATCTTAAGAGTGAAATATTTGTGGAATTTATCTATAAACAAAAATAGTACCATCGTTTTCAAAGCATCTTTAGCATTTTTATTCAAAGTGATTTTCTACAGAGCTTTCTCAGAGCGTTCTTAAAGATATATATTTCCTTTAAACTCAGTTTTTAGGCTTTTTACCAATTTGTTTCTTAGTTCGGTTAAAAACCAAAAAGCTCCAGAATTTGTTTGACGAGATCTAAATTATCAATTCACAGTTCCATAACAAAGTTATCGACGATATTTATCAGATGATTTATCGCTGATCGATTGAAGTGAGATTCGAAATATTTTATTTTTATTTTTCTTGAAAGACGATTTGGTCTAAAAACATAAACAATACGCACAATTTAAGAACCATTTTTCTCTAATGTTTGATAATTGTGTTTTATTTTTTCCTGTGTCTTTGTGTTGGTTTTTTTTATTTCTGGCGCCTCCGATTTGCTCAAGTTTGCCGAAATCAAATAAATCTTGAGTTTTAATGAGTTTCGTGTTTTTTTTTTGTTTGTTTTCAAATTCCGACCGAATTTGCTTGAATCTATTAATAATTTGATGAATTGCCCTCAACATCATCTTCGGTCATTATCAAACTTCTGTAAACGTTTCACGTGCTTTGTAGTGTGAAGACCCAAGACTTCCGAAACACTCCAAGAAATCTCCAAGCTCCATTAAATTTATGCTAATTCTTATAGAATTTTCTTTCATCTTACACGAGGGACTTGTGAGCTAATACTATTTTAATTCCTTATATTTTATGAATATCTTTCTCAAAGGCAGCGTCCGCTGGCAGATTTCTGTGAGCTTATATCATTATTTATTTGCTTAGATAATTTAAAGTATGAAGGAAAAGTTTTGTAATACGTGGAAAAAGAAAATATATCTTCCAAATATTTGAAATTTTTAATTCGAAAGAACTACTTTAAAGTTTTGAATGTTTGATAAAAATGGTTCTCTTCTAAAGAATATATATACATATCTTTGAAATTTTGAAGAAACTCGAAGGAACTACTTTAAAGCTTTTAAAGTTTGGTAAACATTTTTCTCTTTTATTGTTTTCCAAAGCAGTATAAACTTTTTGGTTCATGGAAATTTTCTCAAAGGACGTTCTTAAACAAGCTCTTAAAGGACGTTCTTAAACAAGCTCTAACTGAAACTGATATTTTTCATATTTTTATTGCAATTTCGGATTGTCCATTTCATGGCTTTGAGATTTTGAAGAAATTCGAAAGAAATAGTTTAAAACTCTTAAAATTTGATAAAAATATTTCTCTTCTATTTCCTGGTATTTTTCTAAGCAGTTTAAGGTTTTTGGTTCATGGAAATTTGCTTAAAAGCCGTTCTTTAAAAAGGTCTAACTGAAACTGATACTTTTCACATTTTTATTGCAATTTCGGATTGTACAATTTTATATAGATTGTGCATGTGTTAAATTCATTAAATTAATCACGACTTTGTCAGATTATGTCAGCTGCTGACAAAGTTATTGGATGATAAACGGAAGTGTGGATGTCATTCTGTTAAATGGCCGTGTTCATTTTTGTGCTCTGCCCAAGAGAAAAAAAACAGAAATATTACGATTATTATAATTATATGGCCATAAAAACTCTATCGAGTCAAAGCCTGAAGCACTTTTATTCTTTATTACTGCTTCCTTCACTGAAGAACTTTGTTTCACTTGGGTGGATTTCCAATCCTATGCCACAACATAGTTTTTCTAGAAGGGTCTTGCTTATCAACATGAGTGGGACTCGAACCCACACCTTTTGTTTGGAGGAACAGTGTGCTATCCACTGGTTCACCGAGGCCCCTCATATATTACCATAATTTCCACTAAAGCACATACAAACTGGGGAACCTTTCCCCAGAGTTGCCCGAACAGAAACGAATAGGAAAAACTTCTAGCCATAAAATGGAATTGAAAAAAAATTAAAAAAAAAGAGACGCCAGTTTTGACAACTGAAATTTTATGTCAAATTTTATTTAAATTTGCGCATGATGCACATATTATTATTATTATTATTATTATAGGAGGAAATCATAACCATAAACTGGAAATTTACTGCACATAATTACGCTAGCAACAACAACAGTTGCCAATTATAATAATAGTTAAAAAATTGGAGAGGGGGGACTTTATATAACGCATAAAAATTACATAAATTATACATTTTTGCATTAAATTGCCACAATTTTGCATTTTGTTCAACAGCTGCAAAAATCACAATCGCAATTTTGATATTTTTTATATATCTATTTTTTTAATAGGGGCCTCGTGGATAGCGCACTGTTTCGCCTAACAAGCGGTGTGGGTTCGAGTCCCACTCATGTCAATAGGCGGAAAAACTAGGTTGTGGCGTAGGATTTCAAATAGATCCATGTAAAAAATAGTTCTTCAGTGAAGGCAGCTGAAATATAGACAAATAGTGCTTTAGGCTTTGACCCGATAGGGTTTTTAGGGCCTTATAATAATAATAATAGATGCCTGACCTAATTTATGGCATAAATTAATATGACAAACACAAACATTGGGAAAACTGTGGGCAACTGGAAAATTGGGCAACGGGGCTAGGGGGCCATGGGGCAACTAGGAAAAAAGTGACCGACACATTTGTCGTTTTATATGAAGGTTCAAAAGCTTGTTGTTGTTGTTGTCATTGTTGTTATTGTTGTTGTTGTTGTTTATGCAGATGCTGCTGCCTTAGAGTTTGATATTTAATGTGGCAAGCAGCGGCAGAGGCCGAGGCCGAGGCAGTGGCAGGCAGCAGGTGCTGCATATCTCCAAAATGTACTCTGGGAAATGCGGGCTAAAAACAAAAGTGAAACCGCTTCCTTTATTTCCCAGCTCTGACATATCATTCCATTGTTGCTTTGGCTTTACTTTCCTAGGTTGGCGCGGGGGACGGTCGCCTCTTTGGGTCTGTCTGTTTGTCGCTGTTTGGCTCCGTTTGGTTGTTTGGTTGTTTGGCTATTCGGTTGCTTTGGTTGCTTTTTGGCCCCCCATTGTCCTACTTTGGGCCCGGTCTTTGGGTCGAACGGGATAGAGAGCGCGCATTAAACTCTCCTCAATACACTTGCACTTAATGCTTGTCTGAGTGTTGCACATGGAAGGGTGAAAATTTCAGGGTTTAAACCGTCGGTTGTCAAACAGTTGTGTTCCCATTATTATTATCATCGTCCGGGCTACTTTGGTAACTTTGTCGAAACTTTGATTTATGGCAAGAACATGCCCCGAACCGGTGACAATTGACTAATTAGCTTAGAGATACAATTGCAATTTGTTGATCCCGAGACCCCGAGACCCCGGAAACTTTTATATCTACGCCCCTGTGTTGTAGTGGTTGTGTGTGTGCTCTTATTTATTTGTTGTGTGCATTAATGGGGATTTACTTGCGCTGGCCGCAGCTATTGCCACAAAGTCACACACACACACACATAGTGTGGCATGCGGCATGTAGCATGTGCCTCTCTCTCTCTCTCTCTCTCTCTCTGTCTCTCTATTTCTCCAAGACATTCGCTCTGTTTCTCCATGTGAAGAGACGCTAACGTAAAAATAGAGCACTGCTAAAATAGTTGCCGCAGCAGAACTGCACAACAAAGCAGCAGAAGAAGAAGCAGAAGCATAAGAAGAATGAGAAGAAGCAGCAACGGCCAAGCCTTGCCTCGCCTTGCCGTGCCCTGCCCTGCGCCCGTAAGTATGCAACATTAAGTGTGCATGAGGGCGTCTTCTGACGACGCGCTAACTTGCTTAAAGTGCTGCCTAAGAGGCAGGCGGGCGGGCGGGCGGTCGGGTGGTGTAGGGATTTGGGCAGGACGGGCCGGGTTGTGGCGGAGCGGAGTGCGGCAACAATAGGTGCACTCTTAAGTGGTCTAGTCAGAGGCATTAGGTGGAGGTTGTCTGGCGGCACGGCACAACACAGCAGTTGCAGCTGTTACAGATGTTGCAACATCAAACTGGCGGAGTCTTTTGCCCAAAGTCGCTTGTCATGTCTTCCAAGTAGGCGTTACGGCGTTACTGATCTTAACCACAAATCACAGTCACTGACTCCACACACTCACACACACACACAGACATCTAGCTTATATAGGCTGTTGAGAACATTTGCGGAGAATTGGGATTGTTTTTTTTTGGAGGTGTACTATATGCTTTGGGCGGTGCATAGTTCACTGTGCCGCCACACAAGAGGTGTGGCTTCGAGTTTCACCCTCTTAAAGAAATAAAGACAAATAGTGCTTCAGGCCGTGACCCCATAGGGTTATGTTAGTTATATAGTAAAAAAAATACTACAGTTCCCTATAGTGAATCTTGACCGGGCCAGAAAATCACTTCATTCTATAGAAACTTCATTATACAGAAATTATATTTATATATAATGAAATTGGAACGAAAAAGTTGTGTGTTTGAAATCAATTAGGAGGGAGAGCTTCATTGTATAGAAGTTCTCTATAGAGAAGTTCAACTTTATATGTTCTTGTGGAAGAATGCAAGTCTAAAGATTATTCTTGTTACTTTCAATCGGTTTGCGATTGGTGAAATGAACTATTTTTATGTATGATAACATAATTTTTACAGACTTTGCAGTTTGTAAGTGTTTTAGGATTTGTTGTCATTTTAAAAGAAGAATTCTGAAAAATTCCTCAGACTATATTGTTCGACCTAAAAGTTTAATCAGAATCGGTGAGCATCGGTGACTCAATGTTATTCACCCTCCTATAGAAATAAAGACAAACAGTGCTGCAGGCAGTGACCCCATAGGGTTGTTTTAAGTTTATTGTAAAAAAAATACTAAATGTTTTTGTGGAAGAATGCAAGTCTATAGATTATTCTCGTTATCGGTTTGCGATTGGTGAAATTAACTATTTTCTATATCATTTTTACAGACTTTGAATTTTATAAGTGTATTAAGTTTTGTTGTCATTTTAAAAGAAGAATTTTTAAAAATTCGTCAGACTATGTTTGTCAAACTCAAAGTACAATCGGTATTATAATCGGTGAGCATCGGTGACTCAATGTTATGCTCTGGCTTTGATTTGGATGGGGATATGCAAATAGGTTGACTTAACAGACGGCTCGAACAAGTAAAGCAAAATTTAATTACATGATTCGATATGTATATATATAACATATATGTATGTGTGTGTGTGTGTGTGTGTGTTAGCGAAGCGCAGGAAACGGAATTCAATTTACTATATACTATCGGCAATGGCGGCAATGGCGGCGTCGTGAAATGGCGGCTGGGCGGGCATTTTGCCAATTGTTCTTACTGTATTCGTGTGCCATTACACAATATTAAATGTTATGGCATGACTTTTCATATATGGTCGAAGTCGCAAAAGCGGGCCATAGTAACATTCTGACCGACATTCAGAGAGACTACAACTATAACTTCGTCATCGCCATCGCCAGCGCCCATCACCAGCGCCCATCACCAGCGCCCATCACTATCGCCGCCATCTTCATCGACATCGCTCCGTCATCGTCTTTTCGTGCATTGTCTTTGTTTTTGCATTTGTCTTGAAAACGAAAGCAGCCCGGAAATACGCTCGGCCCGTATCGTGGCAAACGTGGCTTCCCACGTGGGGCGAGGTGTGCCTCATTATGCATAGAGCCAGTTCCAGAACACCCCCCCCCCCTGCCCTCATGATGAACTCCCCAATTCTCAACTATTCTACTTTTGGCTTGCATATAAACAAATTTTCCCCGTCTCCTTCCTATGTGTGTGTGTGTGTGTGTGTGTGTTTTTAAGTAGGTTTGTCTATAAGTTTTGCCTCTTTTAATAACGCTCCTTTATGTTTTACTCTTTCTCTCTCTCTCTCTGATTCTCTATTTTACCATTTTTCTCTTAGTTGCTTTGAATCTACTGTCTTAATACATGTTTCGTCTCTTCTTTTCGTTATGCCTCGTATGCATTTTCGCATTTTCATTGACGTGTGTGTGTGTGTGTGTGTCGCTGTTAAATGGCAATCTTATAGTATTGCTGGAATTGGGTTTCCTATAAAAGTAGGACAGTGTGAGGCATATATGCCACATATGTCATGTGGCATGAGGGCACTATGTGTGCAGCACAAAAGTTTCGTCATTATTGGCTTAAAAGATAAGATTTATTGAACCATAATTCAATAGGTCTGCAATTACCCAGCTTCCATTTCCAGCTTAGTATTACATGACGTTTTCCAAAGATTTCGAACGATTTCAAATAACAATTCCTACTAATACCAATCGGGACAGAAGCCCATTTGGAACTTTCAAATTTTCGTTACCATCGGGAGACAGTCAAGTCGTCATACATTCAAATCGCGATAATTCATACCCCTCTTATTCGAAATTCTCAATAATTCCTAAAAAATTCTGCCTCCTTGAAAAAAGTTGGTTAATTCGTTAAAATTTCATACATTTTGGTCCCCTTTGTTAATACGTTATATTTTTCGCAACACAAAGAATATGAAACCTTTTATAAATCGTAATTTAATGTTTTTTAACCTCTTCCTCAGTGAAGGAAGCCTGAAGTAAAGAAAAATAGTGTTTCAGGCTTTGACCCGATAGGGTTGTTATAACCATAAAAGAATAATAATCTCTTATAATTCTCTTATAATAACTTGTATAAATTTCATACATTTTGGTACCCTTTGTTGATTCGTTATATTTCTCGCAACACAAAGAAGTCAAGGAAGTCAGAAATAATGGAAAATAGTGGTTCAGGCTTTGACCCGTTAGGGTTGTTATAACCATATAATGATAATAACCTCTTATAAAATGTAATGCTATGCGAAATTTATGGATGTTAAGTCGCCGATAGGTTTCGTAGAAATATGTAAACATGATCTATTAATTCGAATTTTTTTCGATCTTCGTTATATGGAAACCTCGGTAATACTTAAAGAAAGTGATACCGAAATATCGGGGACTCGACTGTATCTGAATTCTGCCTAAAAAATTTTGAATATATATGCATTTTGTAATTGATTTCAAACTTCTTTTCTCATTATAGCACAATGACATGGAACTGAGGTGTTTAATAAAGGTCAGGATAAATGACAGAAGAAAGTTCGCAAAGTCTTGAAAACTTTGAAAAGACAAAGGCCAAAACATAAGCAAAAGCAAAAGTAAAAACAGATAAGAAAATCGAATGAAATAGATAAAAAACAGACACAATAGAAATGCATTGAAAAGCAGCATTTCCTCCACACATAAAATCTATTCGAATAATTAAAACTAATAGACTAATAAAGTAAAATTATAAATAATAATAAATAATACACGAAGCTCAAATAGACTGAAATAGAGTCCAAATATATTACGAAAGTAAATGCAATTAATTATACATATCATATAATAATTAGCAATTGCATTTAAGTTATTAACAATTTAATAAACCAATTGAAGGACGAAACAGCAACAGCAACAACAATAATAACAACAATAACAAGAACTATATATAAAAAATATATATATAATAACAAGAACAACAAAGAATTACATAAACAATCTAAATTTTTAATGAAATATCAACAAAAGTGACAAAAAATAATTGTTGTCTTGCGGTGTTTTGTGGTAAAACTTGAGCGAGTGTGGTGGCTGCATCCGCTTCCGGTCGCTGGAGACTCGAGATTGGAGAGTGGAGAGTGGAGAGCGGAGAGTGGTGTCTCGCGTCGAGACAGGTGAACTGTTGTGAGTGTTGAGTGATGAGTGATGCCAGCAGCAGCAACAACAACAACAAGAACAGCAACAACAAATGGCACGCACAATAACAGTGAAATATAATTCGATAAAAGAAAATGCGAAAAACTTAAGGCCCCCAAAGCCACAAGGGAGCAACGTTAATAACAAAAACAAAAAGAAAACCAACAAAAAACAACAACAACAACAACGACAATACCAACAACAATAAACACATCCAGGTGAGTCTCTAAACTGGGGGGAAATTCTAAGCAGAAGTGTCATAAGAAAAGCTGTCGATTGATATACAACAATATTTAAAATAATTTGACCCACCACAACCCCCTCCCCCTACTTTTTTCCTTCTATCTGTATAAAGATTTCAGAGATTTTTGCACAAAAGAGAGAAAATTTGTAGGGTGTGCTCCATATTATGTCTGGAAATGGGTCGGATGCCCAGATCTTAATCTGTTCGCTCCATCAGCTTGAGTTATTTTAAAAATGTTTCTATCTTAAATATTTAAAATTCCTCCATCAAAATATTTAAATACAAAAATTTGTTTATTTGTTCAAAAAATAATTGAATGAACGAGTCTATTTTGGTCTATGTTTTGCTATTTTTAGATCAATCATCATTTAGAAAAGATTCAACAGACGTCAGCTGCCTATCCTATGATAATAATTAGATTTCTATATCTCTAGTCACCAATATGATTAGGTTAAATTTAAGCTAAAGCCCATAAAACTAATCAAAACAAGCTTAAAAGCACTAAAAATCAATTTCATTGATGAAACTGATAAGAAAAGAAAATTTCATAATTTTCTCGAAATTATCGAAATCGAATTAACAACTTTTTGAAATTTTCTGGAATAATCGATACTAAAGAAATGTAGGTGTATCTAAAATTTCAATTCCATTACTTGAAAAACAAATTAAATATGGGCAAAACTTACAATTTGTTATGGTATATATAAATAAGTGTTTTCAAATTTGGTAGAATGATGCATTGTAAAGAAATTTAGTTATGTATAAAATTTCAACTAAATTACTTGAAAAACTTTTGAAATATGGGCAAAACCCAAATTCGTTGTAATGCAGCCATATGATATAAAAGTGGGATTTCACCCGTGCCATCAAATATGCTGATGGATAGCAAATAAGAAGAGTTTCTTTAGCTGAAAAGCTGAAATACTAGGATAACGCCCCTTGTTTTTTTTTTCTAGAGACCATTCTGGAGGAAACTATTGGGAGCCTTACTTTTTTTCTCAAAAGTATTATAATTAAAATGGATTTCTGCAAAAAGGGAAAATCCAGCACAGTATGGAAAACGTAGCTACGCATTTGTTGGACATTCAATAGTATGTGGGGCACACGGGGATATGTGTGGCACGATATGGAGGCTCCAAGGGTCTAATCAAATCAAAAACTTTGCCAAATCATAAAAGTCACAAACACTTCCGTTGCCGCATGTTGCATTAATCAAGAAGAAGAAGAAGAAGAAGAAGAAGAAGGAAAATAAGACAAACAAATAAAGGAACAAAACTGTCTGTCTTTCCGTTTTCAGGAAATGTTGGGAAGCGGCGGGCTAAGGCAATCAGACAGAGAGACCCTTACCCAACAGTTTACAAAAATTAAATAAATTATAGAACAGAACTACAACCTATCCCATTTGGCATATATAAGAAATTGTCTGAATTTGTTAGCATGCATCATTAAATAGTCCAAAGTTGTTTTGCCAGACGACTTACTGAGGTGTATTAATGATGATTCCGTATCTAACAATAAGATTCAAAGAAACTTTCGGAATTTATTCATACTGTATTTTTTAAAAGAAAAGAATATTATTTGCATCCAAACAGTTTTTCCTTTTTTATTTTCTCTCTTTTTGGCAAAGATTTTAAAGTTCCAATTAAAGAGGAACACAGATTTTTACCCTGTACAAATGTACTAGAAGCTTAGATGGTGTGGCAGGTAGTTGTAGGAACTTCTGACCTGAAATAGTCATACTATTTAAACGCGTCTATCTCTGAGGTAAGAGCTAGAAACACCAAATTTGCCACATAGATGCCCAAATACCATACCCAGATCAAGTTTACAAATTTGTTTGACAAAAAACTATTTTCGGTTCTTCATGTGTCGATATTTTATATCATATATTGTACTTTCGAACACTTTGAGTTTAAAATTTAACTTTCCATTTGCATTCGTTACACAGGGCCAAAATGTATAGCCCAAAATTCATGAGGAAAACATGTAAGAAAGCTCCAGTCGAGTGAGCTCGGTTACGAGATACCCTGATCCCAATGCAATCCACTTCTGAGTCTTGTAATTTCGGTCTTTATAATCCTATCGTTCTGAAATTTTAAAGATTGATTAATGACACAGTCATGAATATATTATTTTCTGGAATTCGAAACATTATGATAAGGATTGTAGAAAATATTTAATTTAGGGGGGACCAAATTACTTGGACCAAATGCACTTGCATAACAAATTTCATGACTCTAGCACAAAATTTGTAGCCCATAGATACATTTTGTCCCTTTCCGGGAAAATAGAGAGGTGTATCAAAATTTTGGGAAATTCCTTTCTGCAGTTTCTAATCATGATTCTTTGTACTGAAATTGGTGTTAATAGCTTTATCAATGCCAAAGTTATGGCAATTTTATCGAAAATCGTTTTTATCGATTATCGGGTGAAGGGGGCGTGGTATAATCAAATGGTTAAAACTTCATCTGCATGATACGTTTTAAGTTCATACAGACGGATTGGGCTCAATCGACTCGGCTATTGATGCTGATTAAGAATATATAGGGTGTGGCACGCCTTCTTCTGCCTGTTACATACACTTGCACAAACTTATTATACCCTTCATATCATCATTTACAATTTGGATCAGGGTATAAAAAGCGCTCTTGTGTGTGTTCGATTGTCGATTCACATAATAGAACTTTACAACAACTTCAATACACACACATAGATACACACTCGCACACAGATACACACACACACACAGATACACACACACACACACGCACGTCAGTCACATCTGTTGGCCTGTCGAATATTTCGGGTTTGTCGCCTCCCACTTTGTGGCAATAAAAAGTTCGTTTATAAACAACAAAACACGTCTAAATATGTTGTGTTGCTTTTGCTGCTGTTGTTGTTATTGTTGTTGTCGTTGTTTATTTATTATTGTTATTGTTGTTATTGTTGCTACAGATCTCACTCAACGCCCTCTTCGCCGGCACGCACCGAATACACTTCGAGCACGCCCGTCCAACTCCATGCCAATAGGCCGTGTCTTCTAAGGGCTCGATGTTGTTCGTAATCTTATCATCTTGTTCTGTGCAATCCAACAAACTATATGTTTTTTTCAAGTGGCTATAACAACGCTATCGGATCACAGCCTGAAGCACTTATTTTTACTTTATTTCCAACCTCCTTCACTGAAGATCTTCTTTTACGTGGGTGGATATCAAGTCCTACGCCACAAGCTAATAATTCTAGCAGCATTATGCCTATCGACATGAATGGGACTCGAACTTTTGCTCTATCTTGCTCTTTTATCACCATTATCACCATAACAACCCTAACAACAACCCTATCCGGGTCACAACCTGAAGCACTTATTGTCTTTACTTCTGCTTCCCTCACTGAAGACCTCTTTCTACATAGGTCGATTTCAAGTCCTACGTTACAACCTAGTTTTCCTAGGAATATCGTGCTGAGTACATGTGTGGGACTCGAGCCCACACCTCTTGTTTCGTAGAACAGTGCGCTATTCACTGGCCCACTGAGGCCCCATCCAACTATATGTATTATATCATTGTATTACTATAAAATAGAATCTATGGAAATGTAGTGTATTTGGTGTTCGTCGCGGCGCCCGTAGTTCTCACGCGTGTTGGCTGTCAGGTGCCCGGCGCCCGGCGCCCGTCCATAGCTGGTTGATAGATGTGTGTGTGTGAATGTGTGTGTAAAGGTGTGTTTGCTTGATAGATTTTAACACATCACCGATAGACGCCTTCCGTTAACCGTATCGCATACGCCCCGTGGTCCAGGGCCGCCCCGTGCGGCCCGGCAAAGCGGAAAATTCGCGCAATATGTTTATTGGGTTCGTTGTGGTTATGCACCCAAATTGCCTCATGTATTAATCAATAGAATTTCCCATTGTGTTAAACTGTTAATTAATTTGAATTCGAAATTGTTATCATCCTCGCATCGAATCGAACAAAAGAGCAAAATTCGCGTTTTCGCTATCAATGGCCATTACGATGATTGCTTGATTGATGGATTCTCCCCGAATGCTTGAATGGAATCAATGCTCAATGGTTTGCTTTCACATCTATTGAACGGACAGTCAGATTTCTATTTATAATATTCATGGAATCCATGGGGTTTCTTTGTTTGAACTGTTTATTGATATTATATATTGATGTAGATTTCAAGGCTGGAATTCACTTAGCTGTGGGTAAATTTAAAGTCAACTCTCGTTATCTTATTAAATTGTTGTAACCTAACCTCAATTTCAGTTTTATTTTAAGAATCAAAGTGATAATTTTGCTTTGGTTATGATAATTTTGAAAACAATTGTCTCTATTAAATTTAAGTCAAAACTTACTATTCATTTTTCATCGTTTCTGAAGACTTTTTACTACGTTTATAAATTGATTTACATCTTGATTCCATTTGAGAAACGTCAATACTATATCTTATTTTATCATGAGTAAGGTGATAATGCTAATAGATAGCGCACTAAACAAGAGGTATGGCTTCGAGTCCCACTCATGTCGATAGGCATGACCCTCCTGGAAAAACTAGGTTGTAGCGTAGGATTTCAAATCCACCCACGTAAAAAAAAACAGATCTTCAGTGAGGGAAGCAGAAGTAAAGACAATTAATGCTTCAGGTTATGACCTGGATAGGGTTTTTGTTTGGGTTGTTATGGTGATAATGGTGATAACAGAGCAAGAAATTAATTTAAACGACAAGCAATCGTTAGGGGGCTTCGGTGGACCAGTGGATAGCGCAATGTCCGGCCAAACAAGAGGTGTGGGGTTCAAGTCCCACTCATGTCGATAGACAAAACTTTCTTAGAAAATCCAGGTTGTGGCGTAGGATTTGAAATCCATCTATGTAAAAGGAAGGATGCTGAAATAAAGGTAAAAAGTGCTTCAGGCTTTGACCCGATAGGATTGTTATAACCATATAACAATAATAACAATCGTAATTCAGCAGAAAATATACTTTCCATCGAATATTGTTATCATACATCATGTTGTTGCATTCGGTAAAATTTGAGATACATCTGAGCGTCTGTTCCGATAGCATTAAGCTATCGTAGAATATGGCTCGGTTCCCTCAGCAATAAATTACTTCATTGACAACTCAATCAAAGGCATTTGTAATTCAAGCTGGATTATGGGCAAATCGACCAGAACTACTCTATTTGTTTGCCATTGTATTGGAGTCTATAGCTCTGAGCATTAAATAAAAAATAATCACAAAGTGTAGAACAATCTTGAATCTTGTGACTTCAATCACACGCCCTGATGCGCAATATCAATGCATCCCTATCCGCATCCGCATCCGCATCCGGAATACGCAGGCGGATTACGTACTCGTTCCACTTTATGCAACTCCTATTTGCTTATATAAGCTAACCCAACTGCAGTGTGTTCTCTGCGTCTTGGGAATATATCACAATGTACAGCTGGGTGACCTTTACCCTAGCAGTTCTGTAAGGAGCCTGCAGCGACTACAACGTCTACGGACGACGTTTTTTGAGGGCATTATTATCTGAGCTTTATTGAGCCATGACATATTTCCCGCAAAACATACATAGGAACACGAACCCGAACCCGAACCCGGCCAGCACAGAGTATAATGAATAATGGGCGTGCGGTTGGTCAAATTGGGAGCTGGTCAGCCGGACAGCATCTGACAATACCAAAAAAAAAAAAAGAAAATATAGGGAAAAAAATAAACGAGATTGGGAGCAGCAAAGGCGTGTGCTCGACTATGAGATGCCCTTGACTTGGGTACGAAAATTGCTTTGTGCTGAGTTTCTATGGGGCCTCAGTGGGCCAGTGGATGGCGCACTGTCCCGCCAAACAAAAAGTGTGGGTTCGAGTCCCACACATGTACTTAGCATGACCTACCTAGAAAAACTAGGTTGTGGCGTAGGGTTTGAAATCCACCCACGTAAAAAAAGATCTTCAGTGAAGGAAGTTAGAAATATAGTAAAAAAAAGTGCTTCAGGCTGTGACCCGATAGGGTTGTTATAGCCACTTTTTGATTTTTTTTGTTTGTTTTTTGAGTTTCTATGATTATACTCTGAAGTTTGTATAAATTAAATAGATCGACAAAGAAAAGATAATTAAATTAATGTAGTTAGGGGCCTCGGTAAACCAGTAGATAGCGCACTGTCCCACCAAACATGAGGTGCGAGTTTGAGTCCTGCTCAAGTCGATAGGCATGACCCTCCTAGAAAAACTAGGTTGTGGCGTAGGATTTGAAATCCACCCACGTAAAAAAAGGTCTTCAGTGAAGGAAGAAGAAAAAAAAAGACAAATAGTGCTTCAGGCTTTGACTCGATAGGGTTCTTATAATCTAATAAATCTAATTCCACTGCATGTGGAACTATAGTATTTATATAAAATGATTCCACAAATTGATCAAGCTCTCCCCTCTCATAGTACACATAGTCCGTGACAAATTTATAATACCCTGCGTAAGGATATATAAATCGTCGATGACGTAGGCAACGCCATGCACAAAAGTATTAGGAATGAGTGTGTTTGGTATGGTTGTGGATGGTGGCCAGAGTTTCGGTTTGGGTTCTGCGGCGGGCTTTGGTATGGGGTGGTGGGATTTTGGGGTGATGGTGGGGCGTGGGCACAACTCAAGCGATGACAATGATAGAAAATATTACAAAGATATGCGGTCATACAGAAAAGTAGAAGGCAACTAAAAGAGAAATCGTTTATTGCACAAGAACCCATAAATTGATTTTTTGAAATAAAAATAAAAGCTGGCCACCAAGGAGACTGTGGCTAGAGACTGTGCCCAGTCTGTACTGATAAAATAATACATCAGAAGCAAACACACACACACAATCACAGGATAGAGGACATAGGACCGAGGACCGAAGACCGAGCACATAGGACCGAGGACCGAGGACAGAGGACAGCGGATAGAGAACATAGGACAGCGATGAGCTCGAGTTACTGCCAGACCTACAAGGACGAGGGTGAGAACGCGTTGACTTGGCAAATGTTGAGATTGTAGCGCCTACAACAACACCATAAAAGACAACTCAATAGCCTGATCCCCAGACACAGTCGACACAGCCGCCACAGTCGCCGCGTAGACGCCAGACTTTGCTACTGTCTTGGGCCCCTCCCAATCCTTGGCGGAACTGCCGAAGGTATGCAGCGGGCCAACCCAATCGTTGTTCTCATTTCAGTTAAAAACTATTACGAACTTACCCCCAAGTACATAAATTAGACAACGCAAAGCCCAACCCCCCCACACCCATCCATAGTCGAAACCGATACCAGAAAAAGGAAGAAAAAAAAGTCATCTGGCTGGAGTTTTCGCTGGATCTCTAGGCATTTTATAATATATAAAAACTACAGCGTGCGATTTAATATACCGCCGAGCACTGCGAATCTAAAGCTCTGAAATTTCTGTTTCAAAGTCAGACCATAAATATGCCAAAACTCACATTGAAATATTTATCTTAGAGACAGAAACTGGGAACAGAAAGGAAAAGAAAAGAAATGGCAAAAAGTTAAAGGACTAAGATATTGCGCGGGATTTACCATTTTCCTATTTATACCATAAAATTATTATTTTCTTTTATTTCTATCATATGCTTAAATAATTTATTTTATGCTTTGTTAAGATCAAAATGCTTCATAGTCCAAAACTATTTATCAATTTGTTGAACTAATTTAATTTCAAGCTAAAGCAATAGGATCTTGTATAGAGCATTAATTTGTCATAGGGCGGTTCTTCCCGAACTTCCTGAAGTGAAAGCCACGGTGCTTCTCCCATAAATTGCGTAACCCAAGGAGACGATTTATGCGCCTTTTCTCAGCTGTGGCAGAAATAGAAATATGCTGATTAGACCCGGTTGTTAGCTTGCGGCATGGAACGAATTGGGGCCACATAAATCAATTTACCCATTTGTTTACGACTTTTGCATTTGCTTATTAAAAATAAAGGAAAATAATATAAGTAAATTAACGACCTTATTATGTGGCCCCCAAAATAACGAAGAGCTAATACTCTTCCAGTCGGAAAATTCCGGTAGTCCGGCCAAACAAGAGGTGTGGTTTTGAGTTCCTCATGTCGACCCTCCTAGAAAAACTAGGTTGTGGCGTAGGATTTGAAATTATTATCATCATATGGTCATAACAACCCCATTGGGTCAAAGCCCAAAGCACTATTTGTCTCTTTTTCCTGCTCCCTTCACTAAAGATCTTTTTTTACGTGGGTGGATTTCAAGTCCTACGCCACAACCTATTTTTTTTTAGGAGGGTCAGGTCTATCGACATGAGCGGTACTCGAACTCGCACCTCTTATTTGGCGGGACAGTGCGCTATACACTGGTCCGCCGAGGCCCTACAAGCCCACAGGATTTGAAATTCACCCCACTCAGTGAAGGAGGCATAAAGGAAAATAGTGCTTCAGGCTTTGACCCGCTAGGATTGTTATAGCCATATAATAACAATAATACAATAAGATTTTCGGCTGGAACTAGATGGTAGTTGAGGAGTGCCATCTTCTGGCTATAATGAATTGAGAGCCCAATTCAGTTTCTAATTGATTTTCCAGCTAAACTTTGCAATAAACCGCTGAGAAGTTCAGCGGAAAAGTTCAGGTATGTGAAAAGACTTGAGATAAATTAAAAAGAAAATGGTTAAAAGGAAATAATAGCAGGCAAGTAGGTTTATTTTCAGCCATAAAGTTTATAGCCGTTAATGTTTAGAATGCAAATATGCCTGAATATGAAAATGAGAACGTGGATATGGAAGCGGAAGTGGATGTGGATGGGGATGTGGATGTGGATGTGGATGGGGATTTGGATGGGGATGTGCTCCTCTGACATGGAATGAAGCGCAATTCATATTCTCATGTTTATTTAACGATGTTTTTTACGCTGCACGCGAAATGCAAAAGGATTAAAATATCCGTCAGTAGTTGGTGGCAAGGTAGCATGTAGCATGTAGCATGTGGCAGGTGGCAGATGGCAGGTGGCAGGTGGCAGACAAGGAAAACGTCTGATACTAAAACCTCTGACGGTGCGGTTGCCGTTTTCCGTTTTCCTCAAGTGGCGTGAAATTTGGCACGTTGGCGTTGGGTGATGGCAAATGCCTAAACTTTTAACTAACCTTGGCTGGGAATTTAACAACTTCAAGTGGATATATGTACGTATTCCTGCTCAGGCAGGCTCCTAACTCTCCGAGTATGGTGGAGGGAGGGGGGACAGGTACCTGTCTCTTCTTAAGCGCAAGCTTCAGCGAAAAGTCAGGACTTAACGTGAGAATTTCCGCTTTTCCTAATTTATCCGCATTTTTCTTACACTCGTTTCGCGTTGATGGCTTTGCATAAAATTGTTTTACTCCTTGAGGGCATTGAGACTTTGGAACCATTCGGAAAACACTTGAATTAATCACAAAAACAAGCACCAGGTTTTCTCTAAAGGTTAGGATATTTTGATAATTTTGTTAATGGGTGCCTCGGTGGACCAATAGATAGCACACTGTCCCGCAAAATAAAAGGTGTGGGCTCGAGTTCCACTCTCAAGTCGATAGGCATGCATGACAAAAAAATATTGCTTCAGGCTTTGACCCGATAGGGTTGTTATGGTAATATAATAATACTAATAATGAGCTCTGTGTCTCGGTGGTCCAGTGGATAGCACAATGTCCCGCCAAACAAGAGGTGCGAGGTTCGAGTCCCGCTCATGCCTTTAGGCATGACCCTCCTAGAAAAACTAGGTTGTAAAAAAATGTTCTTCAGTGAAGGAAGCAGAAATAGAGCAAAATAGAGCTTGAGGTTTTGACCCTAAAGGGTTGTTATGGCCATATAATAATAATAATAATGAGCTCTGTGTAAATATGTTATTCATGTAGTTTGTTTTCGGGGACCTCGGTGGACCAATAGATAGCGCGCTGTGCCGCCATACAAGAGGTGTGGGTTCGAGTCCCACTCTCATCTCGATAGGCATGCATGACCCTCCTAGAAAAACTAGATTGTGTTATAGGATTCCAAATCCAACCACGTAAAAAAAGTTCATCAATGAAGGAAGCAGACCTTCCTGCTTCAGGCTTTGACCCTATAGGGTTTGTATCGCCATATAATAATAGTAGTATTTTGCTAATTCATTAAATGGTACATCTGTCAGCTTGCAGGACAATTCTTTAGCGTTATTAAGCGTACAATAGCCCCGATGCATCCTTTTTGCAGTTCATATTTAAAATTATCCCATACAAAGGACACAAAGGACATGCAACTTTGTGAAGGCCTATTAAAATATTTACAAGGTAAACTCCAATACAGCCGCAATACACACATTGAGCTATCAAAAAGAACACCCTGTGTGTGGGTGTGTGTGTGTGTGTTTACCACATAGTTTATGGCATGTCCTGTTTTAGCCATGTTGCACACTCGGCTGGCCGCCCGCCACTTGCCCCATTCGCCCCACTCGCTCCGCAGGTTGAAGTGCAGGAGCTGGCTCAAGTGTCGTGGCAATTAAAAGGCCAAACTAATTAGATGAATTTGTGTGATTTCCGTATAATTAAATTGCCCATTAACTGGATGTAGTTTTGCATTTAGTTCAGCCGCAGGATGTATCCTGTTTCAGTTAAGAGGATTGCACAAGCAGATTTAGGAAAAGAAAAAAGAAAAATACATAAATAAAAGAAACTCTTTTCCGCTTAGACGGATGCAGGACGCGTCCAGGCCGGGTACAACCCACTCTGTCCCTAAGTCCCTATGTGGGAGGGACATGTAAAATTTGTGCTAACTGCATGGAATATAAGTTACGTCCTGCTCGGCGGGACGGACAGGCTCTGAATAGGCAGTGTCGGCTGTATTAGGCTGGGCGGGGCCTTACGCTTCAGATTCTTGGCAGGATCTGTGTGTGTGCGCCTTGCAACGACGCTTAAGTTTATGGTACTTAGCGTCCGAGGGTGGTGCGTTTGGTGGTTCCGTGGGGGTGCCTGGTCTGTGGGTTTGTCGGTGCACCGCAAGTTATGCAAGTTTTTCAAGCAGCTCATAAAGTTGCGTTGTGTCTCTTCTACTTGAGCTAAAGATAAATAAACAAATAGGCAAATAAATCTTAATTTCAACTTCTTGTGGGGTTTCTTTAACTTTTTCCTACCAGCGACTTGTTTCTTCTGTCGTTCTCCTCTTTGCCTCCATTTCCATCTTTTCATTTTACTCCATTTCATTCGCTTCTGTTTCGTTTTAGCGTCTTCTGGCCCTTTCTTCAACCTGCCTCAACCTGCCTCCTGCGTCCAATTCAAAAATTTCCAACTTACGCTAGTAAATTGTTGGGTAACATGCACTTAAGTGTCCTGCCACGCCTGCTTAATCCCCCACAACCACCACTCATCCGCATCCGCATCCCCATCCCCCAGCCTCATCCTCCGCCCGCAGCCACAACATGTGTTCCATGCACTCGTTTGTCTCTTTGCTCTTGCCATTAAAAGTTGGGCCTGCAGCTCTCCAGTGCTGCCTTTTGCCCATTCTATCTCTATCTCTTGAAATCCCAACCTTTAATTCTTCTATCTCCCTCTATCTCTGTCTCTGTCTCCATCTGCATCTCAAAAGGCCATGGAATCGCATTCATGCTAAGCTTGGGTTCTTCAGTAGTTTTGCAGTTGGTATTTTACTTTGGCGTTGCCAGCTTGGTTTTATTTCGGCATTCACAAGTGCAACAATTTAGCTACTCCCCCATTGAGGGAGGGGCTGCCAAAGGATCTGGGCAAGGGTTGGGCAATAGTGTGAATAATGGTCGATAGACAGCCGCCATCCGTTTAAACTTCTCAGGAATCAGCTGGAAAAACTGCTGGTGTTTGCCTGTCACAAACACAAATATAATATGAATAATACGAACAAATATGAATGTCAGGACGAGTGGACGAGTATGTCAGCACTTGTAGGTTATAGCTAAGGGTTCAAGTTAAATAAAATATCATGGTACTTCAAGTAATTAAAGTTCTGTTTGTTGAAAGTGGAACTGAACTTGAAGCGGTCTTTGATGAGCTTGATACTTCCATAAATTGGAATTTCATTAAATGTTTAAGCTGGGTTCTTAGGCAAATTATTAGTATTATTATATGGCAATAACAACCCCATTGGGTCAAAGCCAGAAGCACAATTTATCTGTTTTTCAGCTTCCTTCACTGAAGATCTTTTTTTTACGTGGGTGGATTTCAAATCCTACGCCTTAACATAGTTTTTCTAGTAGGGTCAGGACTATCACCATGAGTGGTACTCGAACCCACAACTCTTGTTTGGCAGGAAAGTGCGCTATCTACTGGTCCACCGAGGCCCCGTTCTTAGACTTTATTGGATGACTTTTTTCAATTATGTCGAAAATCTACCCTCATCCCATTTGAAAAATTGCTGAAAGTTTTTGCCAATGGATTTAAGAGACAGAACTAGGCGTGGCAAACCGCAAAAGTTGTTGTATTCCTGATCAGCATTAACAGTCGATTCATTACATACATTTCTTCACAAAATAATTTACTTCTTTCTGCGTATCTACGACTATATTACAAAGCAGTCCTGAACGTTTCGGGACGATCGTATCATAAACACGGAATCTATATGATGTAAAAGTTGCAGCACAGCGGTCAAAATGGGAAAAGCTCAGCACATCACATTGTAGGCTTACATATGCATGCGTTAAGCGATATTCTGATTATTATATGGTCATAACAACCCAATCGATTCACAGCCTGAGGAACTATTTGATTTTATTTCTGCTTCATTCACTAAAGATCTTTTTTACGTTGGAATTTCAAATCCTACGACACAACCAAGTTATAGGAGAGTCCATGCCTATCGATATGAGTGGTATTCGAACACACACCTCTTGTTTGTGGGAACAGTGCGCTATGCTCTGGTCCACCGAGGCCCAAGGCTGTATCATGCCGAAAAATAAAAAGTTTTTATAAAAATGTATCATGGTCAGTTTTAGTTAATTCATATGAGTTTAGATCGAAATTCAGCAATTGTGCGTGTCCTTTAAATTCTTTAGGAATATAAAAATATCAAAATCCATAAATCTTGAAAATTTGCATTTCAAATAAAGACCCAAATTATAAGAAAAATTGTCAGTAGTTTAGCGTCGGTTCTGAAAGGGATAAAGAATGTGAAAATGCAGCCGTCGCGTCGGGAATGATGTCGGGCTGACCTCAAGCTAAGCTACTTAAGATTATAAGTGTAGGAGTAAGTAGATACTATGCGATGGTCTTTCACAACTGGAATCAGGGTATTATATCTTGAAGTCGAACACTTGAAGTCGACTGTATATTAGTTCTTAGCCGCAATTTATGGTTCGCAACCTGATCCATTTCTATGCTCAGGGAATGATTATTGTTAATTCTAGCGTCATAATTCAATGTTAATTCTTATAGAGAATATTACGAATTAGTTTTCGGTTTGCACACAAAAAGGTTGCCTTTGAATTGGTTTAAATTTATTACGCACAACGTCAGCGGCGTGGCAAATTTGATTAGGAACATAAAAGTTTATTTGTATTTTGATTCTTTGTTGTTTCTTGCTGTCAGTTTCATTTGCCCACCTGTCCACCTGCCCATCTGTCCGCCTACTCCTCCTCCTCCTGCTCATCTCCACCATCTGCTCACCTGTTCACCTGCCCATCTGCTCACCTGCCCAGCCAGCTTAACACTAATTTCATTTTGCTGCTAGGCAAGGCACCAGGCAGCGGCCGTTCAACTATGCGCTTAGTTGGATCACCGGACTGCGAATGGAGTTGAAACTCAGGATGGGGATGAGGCAGAGGATGGGGATGAGTCTACAGCTGAAGCTGGAGCTGAAGATGAGCGTTGAGGTTCATACCCTGCACGGGCGGAGCTCTTCAATCAGACAAGTTGCTGCTGCTGCTGCTGCTGCTGGTGCTGTGTCTGGCTGTGCCCCTCTCACTGGCCAATGCCGTGCTCTGGGCACAACCACACTCCGGGCCACTGAATCACTGAACCATGCAACTCCAGGTCCTTCCCTACAGCCGGAGCTCTGCTCCTGTCGCTTACCTTTACATATTTTTACAATTCAGCACAAAGCTTACTTGACTTTGCCTCTGCCTTTGCCTTTGGCTCTGGCTTTGCTTTGCTTTTGCAAGCGTGTGGCATGTTGGCATTTCCTCTTTTGGCACGTTGCGAGACTCCTCCGTGGTCGCCGCCATAGTCTCTGGGCGCCTGGGGTGGAGTTCTCCCGGCGTCGCTTTGATACATGGACACTCGGTCGCTGGGTCGTCGCAGCCTATGTTAGCAAACAGTAAATATTTAATTAATTTCCATGGATATTTCTATACCGGCAAGTCAAGTTTATTAGTCCGTGTCCGCGACGGAGTGGGCGGTGTGGCCGATGGGGGCGGTGTCCATATCCGTGCAGTGGATGTTGACATAGCCGCAATGCCACTGCACTACCATAGTGCAAATGGCAAGATTTTCAGACATATATTCATATGATCAGGATTAGAATACGTTTTTGCGCCGGTTCCAGATTATTTCGCTAACAGCTCTATTGAGTCACAGCCTGAGGCACTATTCGCCCTTGTTTCTTCCTTCACTTAAAATCTTTTTTTAAGTGGGTGAATTTCAAATCCCCTGCCACTAGCTAGTTTTTCTAGGAGGGTCATACCAATCGACATGAGAGTGGGACTCGAACCTATAGCAACCCAATCGGGTCAAAGCCTGAAGCACTATTTTCAAAGTTTTCCTCGAAGAGTCGATAGACATCGACATGAGTGGGACTCAAACCCACACCTCTTGTTTGGCGGGACATCGCGCTATCCATTGGTCCAGCGAGGTCCCCGAAAACAAATTACATGAATAACACATAACAGAGCTCATTATAATGGCCATGACAACCCTATCGGGTCAAAGCCTGAAGCACTATTTTCCTTTATTTCTACTTCCTTCGCTGAAGAACTATTTTTTCCATGGGTGGATTTTAAATCCTTCACCATAACCTAGCTTTTCTAGAAGGGTCATACCAATCGACATGAGAGTGGGACTCGAACCCATAACCTCTTATTTGACGGGACAGCGTGTTATCCACAGGTTCACCGAGGTCCCAAACACAGACTTCATTACATTCTGCAAAACTAGCGATAGGCAATCCCACTTTTTGCTGGTCTTATCAAATCTATTGAAAGCGCTTGATATCCATTCTCGTTTTCCCTGCTTGAAAAATATTTTTAATGGTGTAATAATCTATTTTACCCATAGTCTATCCACTTCCCCCAAGGACACTGTGTACTGTGGACAGCTGTACAGGTTCTTCTTTTGTTTGTTCTGGCGACACGCATCTCTTCTGACCGTTTTTTCCATCGTGTTTCCCATTTCCCATTTTCCATTCACCATTTTGTTTTGTTTTCCCACTGTTTCGGTTTTGTGGCTGCCATGCATAATTTGCAAACAGATTTAAATGTTTACATGTGCCCAGCCATTTTGCCCGTTGCCAGCCACAGAAACCACTGTCGAGCCACACATTGGAGCTGACCGGAGTCGGGCCTTATAATATCGGGGGGCTATAACATGCAAGCGTTGCCCCAATTGGTCATGCCGTCTTCCTGAGCCATCGGTTTATTGGTCTCTTCTTCTTTATGCCCATCAATGCTTAGTCGGAAGACGATGACTGGTGATGAGTGTCGAGTATGGAAAAATGGAATAATGGGCCATTATTTGCGGGTAACTCGGAACTGAAACATAGTGAAAGCAATGTGTAGAAGGTTGCTACATATCCGGAACCCAGTGAGAGGGGATTAAAAATGGTTAGAAAACTTGAAGACCAAAAACAAATCTTGAAGTCAGCAGAGGGTTTCTTTCAATTAGTCCACAAATGCTTAAAAATTTAAACCGAAAATGAGTGTTCTATTCCAGAAAGAAAGAAATTTAAGAAAACTTATAATGAAGAGGGGTTTTGGAAGGGATTCGTCTAGGATAAGCCCTTTTGATATGTGTATGTTTCATGGAAGTTTTGAAGCATTATACTATAGTATATAGTCGGAAGACGATGGCTAGTGATGAGTGTTGAGTATGGAAAAATGGAAAACTTGAATAATGGGCCATTATTTGCTGGTAACTCGGAACTGAAACACAGTGAGAACAATGTGTAGAGAGTTGTTGTATATCCAGAACCCAGTGTATCAGGTTTAAAATGGTTAGAAAATTTGAATAACCCTTCAAAACCAAAAAGAAATCTTGAAATCAGCAGATAGTTTCTTTCAATTAGTCCACAAATGCCTGAAAATTTAAGCCGAAAATGAGTGTTCTATTCGCTGTTTTAGCACAATTTTAAGGAATCTTGAAATTAAGAGCGGTTCTGGAAGGGGTACGTCTACGGCTTAAGATAAGCCCCTTTGATATGTGTATGTTTCATGGAAGATTTGAAGCATTATATACATATGTTATATATTGTTTCATAATATACTGTCATATGGTGCTTAAGTAGACTCGGTTCTGTATCTAAATTGCTTCTAGATAAATGGGGACAATGGCAATTTATGTGTTTGCTGGCTCAAAAGCTAAGCCCAAGTTGAGGGATCGTCAAATATTCAAATGTTTCACATTTTAAACGACTTTCATTTTTTATGCAAACGATGCAGATACATAATAACTTCTTTCATTAAAAATTCCTTGGCATCATGATACTTACTAGCGCCACATTACAACCCCCCCGACAACCCACATTGAAGACCCGCTCCCGGAACAACCCGAACAACCCGGACAACCCGAACAACCCGTACAAGCGCCTAAGCAGCTCAACAGTCGCAAAGCAAACACTTGAGCGCCGCTAAACTCGTCCAATTAGTAGCATTTAATTTGGTAAACAGCAGCATTTTCGTGCTTTTGCATTTTTTTGTAATTAACAACAACAGCAACAACAACAGCAACAACAACAACAACCAGAGCAACAACAACAACGACGACAACAACAACCAACACCAGAAGCAGAACAGGAGAAACATGAGCGAGTGATGATGATGAGAATGATGAGGATGTTGTGGATGAGACTGAGTATGCTGAGGATGCTAAGGATATGGATGTAGATATGGACGAGGCAACCACCGAGTCGGCGGAAAAAAGTGGAGCGTGTGCGGCGGGGTTGCTTGGCTTGAAGATGCCACCGCCCGGCAAGCTTGAGAAAGACACGGGCAACTCTGATGATGAGTGTAACAAACTGCTTGCCTGTCGTTTTATATAAATGCCCCTTATAAATTGTATATATATACATATATATATATATATATCCTTGTATCCTTGCGCATATGTTTACTTAAGCCGTCGCCGCAAAACGCGCATATTGCTGTTATTTCGTGCCACGCGAACCGCCGAACCACCGCCTTCACATCCCAATCCCACATTCCACATCCCAAATCGCCAAACCGGCAGTCATTATTTTGATGTCAACAACGTGCCAGCCGACGATTGCCAGCGCATCCTGAACGGACGCCGCCTGGTATACTCCTCCTCCGCCCACAGCCACGCCCAGGCAACTCACGCCCACATCCAGAGCAGCCACACACACACACCATGTCCAACACTTTTGTCTTTTTATTTTACTTTATTTTTGCACCTGTCCACCCCGGAGAGCTTATTAAAAAACATAACACAGAACCAAAAAAAAAAAAAAAAAAATCCCCAAAAAAAAAACAAAAAATCCACAAAAATACGGCAACAACAACAACAACCGTAAATGGAAATGTGAAAAAAATTCAAGTTGGCGTACAAAATTTGAGGACCTGAAAACAGCGAGCAGAACAAACAAATTAACCGCAGTAATGAACATGGACAAACGCGCTCCACACACAGATACGCCCACACACACAAACACTAAAACATTGAAACACTGGATAAAAGGCATCTGCTAAGTCCCGGAACGTTGACGGGGGCGTGGCATGGGGCGCAGGGCTTAGGCAGACACAGAATGCCGTGCCGTGTGCCGTGTGCCGTGTCATGTACGCTCGACCTTTTTTCCACCTGTCAGGCTGTTCGCTGTCATTTGGGCGAATTAAACCAAAATTCTCGCGCCGTATCGGTGCTCAGTGGGTCTGGAGACCCGGAGACCCGACCACAGACCCAAACACCATTAGCTAAAATCATTCATCTAAATTTGAATAGCGCGAACAGGTCGAATCGAAAAATTGGTCAATTTTTAAGTGTAATACAAATATAATGTGAGCCTTCCTTTTGTCGAGCGTATTCGACTGCAATATACCACTTGATTCACAATATACACGTATTATCGTATAATCGTATAATCCATTTAATTGTTGCCTTTTTCCACTTCATCCTACTTTGACCATCCACCAATTTTTGGAGTTATTAATAGTTATTTACACTAATCAAACATTAGACATTTTAGGAAGCTAAAGGAGATGTTTCAAGTCAAGATCCTGTCTCTAAATGATGATATAATCTCATTCTTCTACGTACTCTTGTTGAGGGATTTGTAGGCAGCAAGCGGCATTTTCAAGCCTTCTGATAAAGGCAGTTTTGGGGGCGCAGTAGTAATTTTAGGAGACACTTTGGATGTTGTCTTCAAATGTTGACACCTTGAGGTCACCCTCTATTTCATGGGTCCCCATATACCGAGGGGCTCCTGTTATGCTTTGCAGTATTTTTAATTTCTTCAGGTGGTTCTAAACGAAGCCATAAACCTGATGAATAATATTGAGTAAAAATTATTAAATATTTTTTAAAAATTAGTCGAGTATGCTCGACTACGAGATGTCCTCATTCCAATTAATGAGCTATTTCGGGACAATTTTACCAGAAAGTGACGAAATGTGACTGATAGCCACAATTTGTATGATAGAGTCATAAAATTTGGTATGTAGCTACTCATAGACCCTATGCAGAAAGTGGCATACCAAAGTTTTTGCATTCTTATATGGTCCTGCCTAAATTAAACAAGATAGAGTGCTGTAGTCGAGAGTGCTTGACCGTGTCTAATGGTATAAGTGTGCATGTGTGACTGCATTAGGCGAATGTAATGGTATTTTTTCAACTGGAATCAGGGTACGCCGCTGCACTCTATCTTTTTATATTATAAAATTTTTTTTCTATCAATTATCAACGTTTTGGATTTTTTTTAGTGCAAGACATCTATATTTCTCTAGCTATGATTTGGAGTCAATTAGCAATAATTTGTTCCCCCGTTGGGTGAAAAGCTCAGTCTTCCACAATTTCAAAGGACTAAATCATTTATATGTTACAAACCTCGGACATGATAAGCATTTTCAATGTTTTATCTGAGCATAATTGAGTTTTTGCTAACAATATTTGATGTATTTACTGATGATATGGTTGTTTGAAGACCTAATTCAATTATAAAACCCCTGATAGAGCGGTAAACACAATCCAGCCTAGGTTATATGCATAAAAAAGAGTATAAAGCTGCCCCCAAACCATTTTTGTTTGAGTCCCACCTGCTGACGTCAGATCCAACATAATATCTTGAAAACTGGAATGTAGAATATGGCCAGATTTATATTTTGCTGAAAATGTTTTTAATCAATTTAAATATTCCACATATTATATAAGTGCAATTTGAATGAATTCATGAGGAATGCGGATAAAGCCATTCGCAAAGGTAAGTACTGTATAATGATATTTAATTTGCAGACTTCAACATGTACAAGAATTTTTTGGTTTTTAATATGTTATGAGTGTTACATGGGTACTTGGTTAAGTAAGGATGGCGTGGAATACCCAAAATATTATGTTATTCATAAAAATTCGTTTCGTTTTTCTGACAATAACATAGTACATTCGCGTAATGTTATAAGATTTGTTATATAAAATTATAAATATGAAAATCTATATTTAGTATTTATTATTATTATATGGCCACAACAACCCTATCGGATCAAAGCCTGAAGCATTTCTTCTTTACTTTAATTCTGCTTTCTTCACTGAAGACCTTTTTTTACGTGGTTGGATTTCAAATCCTACGCCACTACCTTGTTTCTCCTAGGAGGGTCCATTCTTATGGCCATGAGTGGGACTTGAACCCTGTTTGGCGGGACAGTGCGCGATCCACTGGACCACCGAGGCCCATAGAAAATCCACTGGACCACCGAGGCCCATAGAAAGTCTACCTAAATTTAGTTAAAATCGATTGCTACGTTTCCTATATATCAGCAAATATATTGTTGTATTTGCAGATTTTATCAATAGATATTATGTTAAGATTTCTGTAAATGGAATGACGGTAAGAGACGAGCACAGTTGATGTAGGGTAAACGGTGGTCGGATAAACCCAGCTAGAGTTTCCTGTACTTGTTTCTGTTTTTGTTTCCGTTTGTTGTTGTGGTTGAGACGAGTTCTGCGAATCGGGGAAAGTAACCGGGAGAATGTGATTTATATTTAATAAGCTGGCGAGTGTTGTGGTATATAGCCATCTCTTTCAGTCTCCGACTACCTATCTCTTTCTAACTCCATCTTCCCATCTCTCTCGCTCTCTGTTAAGCTTTCATAATGATGCGTGCCAAGTTTATGCGCTATCATACCCCACACACACACACTCTCACACACACAGATACACCCAGGCACACACACACACACAGATACACCCAGGCACACACACAGTTACACACAACAGGATTTATTTACACAAGATAAATAATTAAAAATGCCTTTACAGAAAATGCCATCGCGAAAAAAGATAATGATGATGATGTCTAAACGAGCTGCTTTTATATATAAAATTGTACAAAATTTAATAAATAAATGAATAGCTAAATATACGTGCATATCATAGGGGCCTGCACATACTTTGATGATACTTCAAAACTTAATTAAAATTTGACAAAAGCTCGAAACTTAATCAAAATAAATCAAATTTTTGTATCTTGAAGCATTCGGGGTGAACGTTTGTCATGCTTCTTTCAACGGTATTCACAAAATATAGTGAAAATCCTTGAAAATTCGACAATTTCATAGACATTTGTGGCCCTAAACCCAGACCCCGAGCTAGTCAATAGACTTAGCTTTAAATACTCAATGCCTCAAGCTGAATTTTCACTAATAGCTTTGCCCTGAAGCATGAATTTTCATCAGCCGGAAAATCGAAACACAAAATGCCACTTGTCGAGGTAATTCAAGTGAACCCCTCCCAAAGCAATTATTTAATATCTTGTGATTCTTTCAAAAAGAAAAATATATAGAAAACACCGCTCTGAGGCAGGCATATTAAGAGGCTGCAGTTTTCGGGAAAATAAATAATATCAAAATGAATTGATGCTAATGCAAAGAAAACAATCTTGAGCTGATTTTGACAAATTGAAATGTTCCAAAGTATTTACAGGGATTCTATTACGATCTTTCTTCAGGAGTATAGTCGATTTAGTCGAATAATATAACTGCAGAATGTGCAAGGATCCTTGGGCTTCTTCAGTACACCGACCCAACTCTCATGAGGCACAGACAAAGATATCTCGACCTGTGATCAGCATCTCGATTAAAGACTTGATTCAATGTATTTAAAAACTTTGGAAAGCGAAGCGCTCTATTACTTCATGATGGAACCACTAAGGTTCGTTGAAAATTGATATGAAGAGTATATTAATTTTGTAACAGATAGAAGGAGGCGTGACAGACCCCATTAAGAATATATATTCTTGATCTGGATCAATAGAGGAGTCGATTTAGCCCTGTCCATCTGTCTGTCCGTCCGTGTGAACTCATTGATTTTCGAGATTAGAAAAGCTAGATATTTCAAACTAGGCAAGAAAGTCGAGTTCTGAGATTTCGATGATACCCTCCGCCCGATAATCGATAAATTAATTTTTCGATAAAATGGCCAAAACTTTTGCATTTATAGAGTTATCGACTCCAAATTTGGTATATGGGGTCATGAATGCAAAATGCAAAACAGAATTTCCCAAAATTGTGATACACCCCTCAGCTTTCCCGAAAAGTGACGAAATTTGTATAACAGCCATAAATTTTATGCAAGAGTCGTGAAATTTGGTATGTCGGTGCCCAAAGTGTTATGCAGAAAGTATTACAAATTTTTTACTATCCTAAAAAGATCCCCCGTAAATTCAATAATAATAATTTCTACAATTGTTATCATAATATATGCAATTCCAGAATCTATATTGATGATTATGGGTGGATTTCAAATCCTACGCCCTACAACCCTACAAGTTTCTGCCTTTCTAGGAGGGTAACAGGCGCTATGAGTGGGGCTAGAACCCATGACAGTGGCGGGACAGTGCGCTATGCTATATGCAGTTAAAGAAAGAGTTGGAGCAATTGATGTGGAACGTGAATGTTATTATTATAACAAACCTATCGGATCACAGTCTGAAGCTAGTTTTTCTAAGAGATCTAGTTTTTCTAGGAGAACCGTGAATGTTATTTACTCTAATTCCCGAGATAGGGGGCATATTTTGGACTTTTTCATTTCGCAGCCTTCAAAGTTTGCGATTTAAAAATTTAAATTTGTTGCTATTGTTGTTTATTATAGCCGAGTCAGTGGGGCAATGCATGGGGCTATTTCAAAATCTAGACTGAGTATATTATGTGATGTGGGAATGGGTGAATGAGGGAACGAGTGGGATAGCGTATGGGGTATGGTATGGGGTAGTATATGGGATACGGTATGGGGTACAGTGTGGGGTAGGGTATGGGTTACGGTATGGGGAAAAGTGTGGGGTACTATATAGCTTGATGTTGTATAGCTGGGAACTGGTCCATTTAACATCGTCGTCCATGGGCGATGTGTCAAAACAAGAGTTGTTATTATTTATTATCGCATTTATTTTGCTTTGATTTTGTGTATTTGGTAAGCATTTCATGTTGTTTACTGGACAAATAAACTATTCACACATCATCAGCAGAGACAATCAATGCCAGACGAACGTCGACTGACTGCCAGACTGACTGACTGACTGACTGAAAGGCAGACAGATAGACCAACAGACAGACAGACGGACAGACAGATTGACAGCATCGAACGATCCACAGACGGTTGCACTGCGTTCCATTGCGTTGCGTTGCGCATTTATAAATTTGGAGAGCATCTGTGCTAATTTTGCTGCATTGTTGCCACAACGAGGAGGCGGAGTAGGAGCAGGAGGAGGCGGAGTAGGAGTAGGAGGATGTTGCATGCCCCGGCAGGAGGGCAGGAGGCGTGTAGACTAACCAAATAAAAACTGCTGCTGCTGCCTGGAACGTGCCAAGTGCTGGGCAACAAAATCAAAAGGTACATTGCACGATCAAGTGAGCAACTTCATAATGTTTTTAGGCCACTGACTTTACAATGACTCGACTGACTCGACTGTCGCCAGGACAGCAGGCGGGATTCTGTCGCATATATGCGACGCCAGAGCACAGCCGAGCAGAAAAGGACTCGCTGGCTGGCTGGCTGGCTCCCTGCCTGTCTGGCCCGGACCCGGCCCTGCCCGGCTCAGCCCAGGCCAGCCCGAGTGTGGTATGATATAGTGTGGTATGGTATGGTTGGGCCTGGCCTGGCCTGGCTGGGTTGGCTGGGTTGGCTGGGTTGACTGGGTTGACTGGCAAATACAAGTCAACATATAGACAGACATATAGACACACTTGTGTATATGCACAGGACGTCACATCCAGCCTCTGTCGGGGCCATTGCAGCCTTGTAAATAAGAAATTTCTTGTTATTGGTCACGTACGCCGGGCTAAAGTTGCCTCTTGCACTTTTGGCTTTTGATTTAGCTCTAAAGAATTAATAAGTGAACGTTGTCAAGTGCATTTATTAATAACATCATCTTGCGACGAGGCTCTTCAAAGTCGAAAAAAAATAGAAAAAAATACAAAATAATAATAATACTAATAATAATAATGATCATTTTCTGTTAGCCCCAACAAACGATATAGAAACCTGTGTCTCCCAACTTTAATTTGTTTTAAAACTCATCGAGCTGCGGCTGAAAACTGAGATAAAATCATCTTATATTCGAGTTTCAGCTTCGTGTTTTTATAACCTGATCCCATTTGAAAAATGGGAAAAAGGGTAGAATAGTTTTGTTGGAATCAATAGCGGAGTCGATATAGCCATGTCCGTCTGTCCGTCTGTATGAAACAATCATAGCACCGATCTCGGGCACCACAAAAGCTACAGACTTCAAACATAGCATGAATTTCCGTGTCTAGCAAATTTCGGATGGATAACACAAGGGAACAAGATTTTTTTGATTGGAAATTTTTAGTTGTTTTTAAGTAATTTGGGGTCGTTGATTTCGAATCTGCACTCGGTTTTTCTCGATCAGGTCGAGTTTTCGAAATATTGAATTTTTTCAAAATTTGGGCACTTGCATTACATTTATTATAATAACTTGATAACGGTACACATAATCCCGTACAAAAAAATATACGAAAATCGTCAACATTATACTCTTTAAGCCACCCATACATTATTTTTTGATTTGCCAAGTAGTTTCAGAGATATTGCTAAAGATTTATAGAAAAAAACGAAAATTTACGAAAAAAAAAATTTTTCATTACCCTAACAGGTGTAATTTTTTGATTTTCAATCCACGTATTTTGGAAAGTGTTTCGAGCTCGCGCAAATTTCAAGTCGATCTGATAATAAACACAGAAGTTAACCGCAAAAGAGTGTAAAAATAATATGGGAGTTTCTATACTTTGTATCGTTGCAATAAATTTTGAGGATCGGTCTATAAACACGGAAGTCATACATCGTACACAACTATTGCCTATATATTCTTGTTCCTCTCTTTCTTTTAAAGAAATTGACATACATAGTAGGTTGTTATGTCCATATAATAATCATAATAGTAGGTCAAAACAATACGTGCGACTTGAATGTTCCAATCACCGTCGGGCGTTAAAAAAAACAAATAGTGTCTTTAACAACCCTATCGGGTCTGAAGCACTATTTGTCTCAATTTCTGCCACTACCTAGTTTTAAGGAGGGTCATGCCTATCGAAATGAGTGGGACTTGAACTCACACCTTTTGCCTGGGGTTATCCCCTAGTCCACTGAGGCCCACGTAACAAACTTCGATAAGGGGGAGAAATACTCGATGAGTAATGCTGTCCTGACTTGTTTCTGTTTAAGTTCAACCGATTTTTACTTAACGCCTTCTACATATATGCTTGAGTCGTGGCAATTTGCTTAAATATTTTCCAGATCGGAAATGAATTATAACAATTCTATGGGGTCAAATTTTAAGCTTTGTGCATTGCTTATTTAGAGGGCAACGCATAAAATTAGATGACATGGAATGCCAAATCGGCAATCGGAATCGGAATCACTGCAGACTTCTGCATGGATATAATCATAAAACAAAGAATGTGCTGAGAATGGGCAATGAATGAAAGGGGAGTGATATCGGGACGATGGTACGGCAGTACGGAAAGTCAGAAGACGGTCGGAAGGACGGGAAAGCATTTGGCTGGGTTCTAGTTAAAGTGAAGCGTTTACAAATTCGGTTAATGGCTCATATAATGCCCATTTACGATGCTTTAAATATCGCCACATAGTTAATTACGTTGAACGTTAAGGGAACGTTAGGGGAATGTTCAGGGAACGGTTGGGAACGGTTGGGGAACGTTCAGGGAACGGTTGGGAAGGCATAGGGAAGGGCAATTAAAGAAGTGGCTTCCAGCTTAGTCGCATGAGTAATGCTGCGATTGTTGTTCTTGCCAATTTCTGAGCTGTTGTTGTAGTTGTTGGTGTTGTAGTTGTTGGTGTTGTAGTTGTTGTTGTTGGAGTTGTTGTAGTTGTTGGAGCTGTTGTTATTGTTGCCATGACAGCCATGTTCGTGCATTTTAAAGACTGTCGACTGACGACTGACAAAATGGCGAAACGGCAAAGCGGCGAAAGGGCGAAACGGCGAAAGGGCGAAACGGGCAAACCCAGCGAAGCAAATGAACGGTCATGATAATAAATATTCATAGCTGGAAATCGTAAAACAAATCAAAAGTCATCAAAAAGTGCACTTTGCTCTAATTCCATAGAGCGTTTATTTTTTTTTTTTTTTGGGCAATGTCTTGTCCCCTATTTGGGGATTATTTTATGACAAGTCATGCCATGGGCCCAGATATCAGGCCCGACGAACCCTGGAGTAAGTCAGGTAGAAAAAACAACAGTTTCAGCTGAGTAGCAACAGCAGCGTAGCAACAACAACAACAGCAACAACGACAACAACGACAACAACAACAACAGTTGTGCAGTCAAACTTATTAATAAACGTTATAACTATGACGACATCGAAACGACGAGAGGAGCAGCAGCAACAACAATATCAATAACAACAATAGCAACATCGGCGACAATAGACCCCAATGAAGTCGGAACTGGCTAAAAGTTTTGTCACTTCTGCCGACAGTGTCCAAATTGGCAAAGTTGGAACAAAAACGACACTGAACAACGAAGCAACGAAGCAACGAGCAACGACGAACAACCTCAGTAGTAAAAGGAGCTGAAAGTGGAGATGGAGTTGGAGGTGGAGGTGGTGCCAGTGTTGGTAATGGTGCTGTAGGAGCAGGAGCAGGAGCCACAGTAGCAACAGCAGAGTAATTACAGAACTCTTTTCGTAAAGCCAGCCGCAAAAACCATCAACAAAATGCGAAGCAAACTAAAACAACGAACAACGCAGAACAATTGAATTTTCGATATAATGACCTACCCCATACCTACTCCATACCTACCCCATACCTACCCCATACCTACTATATCTACTTCCTCTGAAGACTTCAGCCAATGCGATAACCCACAGAACTCAACACTTTAAGCCAAATTAAAAACAAGCTCGAAAGGTTTGTGTTTGGCATGCTGAAAGATCTTATATTATATATACTGTATATTGTATAGAAAGCTTGAATATAATTGAAAAATATATGTGAATTATGTGTAAAACATGCGGTTAGCTGTTTGGAATTTACATGATATCGTGGTTCGTTGGGCTTTTTTGAGAACAAGAAGGAAAGAAATTTTGAGAAATTTCGTATTGCAGCTTCCATTTATGATTCCCTTTGTTGGGGGCCTGGGTGGACCAGTGGAGAGCGCACAATCCCGCCAAACAAGAGGTGCGAGTTCGAGTCCCGCTCATGTCGTTAGACATAACACTCCTGGAATAACTAGGTTTTGGCGTAGGATTTGAAATCCACCCATTAAAAGAAAAGTTCTTTAGTGAAGGAAGCCTAAATAATGGCAAAAAAGTGCTTCAGGTTTTGATCCGATACGGTTATTATGGTGATATATTAATAATAATAATTCATGATTCCATACCAAATTTGAAGCAGATAGCTTAATTAATGTCAAAGTTATGGTAATTTGATCGAAAAATGAACTTATCGATTATTGGACGAAGACAGCGTGGTATCACCGAAATATCAGAACTTGTTATGGGTACTGTATACACGGAGCTTCAAGCTTTTATAATTTTGAAAATGAATGCATTCACACTAACGGACGAACGGACGGACAGAGCTAAATCCACTTCACTATTGATCCTGATCAAGAACATATATACTTTATATACTTTTAGGGTTCTGCCACGCCTCCTTTTGCCTATTATTGCACCAACTTAATATACCCTTTATACCAATTTTCAATTGGGATCAGGGTATAAATATATAAAGTTCCTGCAAAAGCAGATACTCCAGTTGGCATATAGACAGGCCGACAGACTGACAGAGAGACGGACTATTTCTGTAACTTTTGGTTGTCTAAGCACCTTCTTAAATTTATGAAATCATACAATATTACTCTCTGGGTTTCGTCTATTTCAATTGCCCGAGTGGGGGGCACCAGTAATTCGACATTTGGAATCTGTATACTGATATTTTGGTCTGTTTTTGTAACCGGACTTTCTGGACTGGTTTTCGAACTGCCTGTTCCACTGTTTGTCTCGTTTTTGGCTCGGGGATCGGGGAAACAGGTTTCAATTAACAATCGATTCATTTCTTGCAAATCCTCACAGTTCCTTTCGGAACAGCCTTTGGGGCTTGATGTTGTGTTTGGGTTCGGGATAGGGTTTGGGTTTTTGTTTGTTTTTGAGTTTGCAATTGCGCTTTGAGTTCGAGTTTGTTTATTTTGGGGCTGTGCGTGTGTGTGTGTGTGTGTGTGTGTGTGTGTGTATGATTTTATGAAAATGAAATTAGTTAAATCATTAAATATTCATTAGCGGAGCGATTGTAATTTGCATTAATTGAATTGTTTGCTAAACTGTTTGCTGTTACATTTCCAGCCCCAAATCATTCGAGTTTCTTGGGCCCGTCGAACGAGGTTCCTGACTTTTTCCGGCTTGGGTTGGCTTGGGACATAACTGTAACCATACCAATACCAAATACCAATTCAAGCTAACGGCAAAAACAACCTGCTGACAGCAACAACAATAATCATAAAATGAATTAAATATGACCACAATGTGATTAACATGCCGCAATTGTCGCAAAATGTGTTCCGCAAATCTTCAGCTGAAATTGAATTTAAAATGAGGTCAAGCAAGGGAAGAACGGGAAACGCATATATTTTTATTATCATTATTATTATATGACCATAAGAACCCTATTGGTTCACAGCCTGACGCACTATTTAGGATGGACACAAATTTTTGATGCCACTTTTTGCATGGTATCTATGAGCACCCACATACCAAATTTCATGACTCTAGTACAAAAATTGTGACTGCTGTGCACATTTCGTCACTTTCCGGGAAAATAGATGGGTGTATCAAAATTTTGGGAAATCTCATTCTGCAGTTTCTAATCATGACCCTATTTATCGAATTTGATGTCGAATCCACTATAAATGCCAAAGTTACGGCCATTCTATCGAAAATCGTTTTAATCGATTATCGCGCGAAGGAGGCGTGGTATACGAAATTTTATATACACGGATCCTTATGCCAAATTGGAAGTCTGTAGCTTTTGTAGTTTCGTGCTCGAGATCGGCGTGCTCGTACAGATGGAGAGATGGACGGACAGACTGACAGGCAGACGGACAGACGGACGGACCATATTATCAAAAAACGATTTAGACCATATATCTCATGTTTTCCAACGTATGCGTCTTATCTACCACTCTTTTACGTTTCATAAGGATCGTACTTTTATATCATACAGCTGCCATATAATCAAAAGTCGTTTTTGCCCATATTTCTAGTGATTTGAAACGTATTTGACTGAAAGTTCATATACTCCCAGGTCTTGTTATTATCTAAAGCTATATTCGAAAAGAGTATTAAATCTTCGGAGCATTCTTCCTTACTTATTTCCCACCTCAGGTATATATTATATATATTTTTTTGTTTAATTTAATACAATATTATGATTTTTTTAAAGTAAATCTCACATACATTTTATATGGCGCACATAAGTATGCTACATTTTTGTTGAATTTTTGGTACTTGGGAACACGCTGATGTGCGCAATCAGACACAGTTGCAGCGCTTTCAACTCTGATCCCAAACACGTAAAATAGTTTTGATACCCTTTTAATAGAGATGCAATCAATGTATTTCTTTTTTCTCGTTCCTTGAAGCCATCCTAGCACCAGGTTGCCCGTTGCCAGGTTCCTACAATATTTGCAATATTGCCCCATACCTTGCGTTCGTTCGTTTTGTCATTTATATTGTCAGCCAAACCCATCCCCACCACTGCCATGCCTAACCCTAACTGGCAACTGGCAACTGGCAACTCTGGCGTCCCCCTAGTTGTTGGGCTGCCGCTGCAACAGCAACACTTTTCGGCACGCTGCGTCAAAGCCGGAAAGTGAAAAATTCCAAACGGAAATACATTCATTTGCTTGTTTTACTTTTCCAATTTCAATGCCGCAGGTTTCTATCTTCTTTGGTCGGCCAGGAGGGTCAGGGGCGTTGCCTCGGGGGGAACAGCTCCAACACTCTGCCCCGCTCCGCACACTGGCCTCTGCTCTGCCCCGGTCTGCTCCATGCCGCAGTCACGTTTAAAACATTAAAGGTAGATTTATGGCTGTTCGGGTTATAAAATGACTTTAGATTGATTCCCGTCACATGATGACAGTTTTTCGTTTTTCATTCAGTTCAAGGCAGCCGCATAAAGTGTCTCCCCCCCTGCCGCTCCCTCTATCTATCTCTTTGTGTGTGTGTGTGCAGCGTGTCCTTTGGTGTGTGTGTGTGTGTGTGTGCTTTCCACAACTTGGATATGCCCATGGGCCAAACACAGCGCCCAAGTCATGGGCACCATGTGTAGACAATGAATTTTTAAGTTGTTTATAAGTTCAACGCTGCTGTTGCCTTGCCCCCAAGTCTCCACGTCCCTACGTCTCCACGTCCTCTTCTTCACTCCACTCTCCGTCACGCTGTCCCGCTGTCACCCTCCTAGAAGTTTTCCTCGGGCATGTTTACACTTACAGAAATATACTCGTCTGTTCCGAGGCACGAAAACCATTTGCCAAGCCTAACTATTGCAAGAAATAAGTTTCCCTGGCTAATAAAACTTGATACTTGGTATCAGAGTTGTATGATTATTATTATATGGCCATAAGAATCCTATTGGTTCACAGTCGGAAGCACAATTTGATTATATTTCTGCAAACTTCACTGAAGAACTTTTGGATTTCAAATCCTAAGCCACCACCTATTTTTTTCTAGAAGACTCCATGCCTATCGACATGAGTGGGACTCGAACCCACGACTTCTTGTTTTTTCGAAACCGTGCACTAACCACTGGTTCACCGAGGCCCCTTATTATATGGCCATAGCAACCTAATCGGGTCACAGTCTGTAACATAATTTGTCTTTATTTCTGCTTTCTTCACTGAAGACCTTTGTTTTACGCTGTTGGATTTCAAATCCTAAGCCACCACCTATTTTTTTCTAGAAGACTCCATGCCTATCGACATGAGTGGGGCTCGGACCCACACCTCTAGTTTGTCGGCACTAGGTCCCCATGATAAGTTGAGTTGTGTTATAAGCTTCATTTTGCTGAGTGTAGCCGGAACTCCTCCTTGAGCATCGGCTTCATTGTGTCGTCCTCTGTCCGGGACGGAGACAGCGCCTACTTTGCCTGTGTCTCCTCCGTTGCGACATTAATTTTAGTGCGCATCAATTTCCAACCACTTGAAATTTGACAAATTGTGTCGCAGCAGCCACATCGACGAGCATACCCCACCACGCCCAGCTCCAGTTGGAAAGAACTACTTCTGTATCTGGCCCATTGGTTGTATCATTTTTTTCCCAGTCACAGTGACAGTCGCAGTTTCAGTCACAGTCACCGCCGTAGCCACAGCCACAGTTTCAGTTACACATATATATATATATCTGTTGTGTATCTGTGTGTATATCTGTGTGTGTGTATCAGTGTGTGTGTGTGTGTGGAAAGCCGCAAATGGAAAAAGAGAGAACGAATGCATCCAGTTTTCAGTGATTCAGTCGTTCATTTGTTCATTTGTTCATTACCATTTTGGCGTTATCAAAAGCAATTTTTAATTAGTCAGTGTTGATTGATGGCGCTGATAAAGAAATGTCATGACAGCAGCTGAATTTCCCTTTTCCACCAATTCAAAAGCCCCTCCACGCCCCCCACGTCCGCCCCGGCCGCCCAGTCAACTGCAGTGCCCAATGGAAAAATGGTTAAATGGGTAAATGGGAAAATGGGCCGCGTTCATTAGCGTGTCGACCAGAACCGCATCGGCTGACAAAAGGAAGCTGAACGCGATAGAATTATCAAACATGGCCACACTAACTATACCAACCTATACCATCCTATACCATACCATACTATACCATACTATACTATACTATATAAGGCAAAGAGTAGGACGAGCTAAATAGGCGCCACTGTTGCCAGGGGCTTACGTGCCACCGCACACATTGTGGCAATGACGTTGGGGCCGCATCGGGCATCGGGCATTGGGCATTGGGCATCAGGTATCCAGGCATTGGTCTCCGGTCGACTGGTCGCTGGAGGTTTGGGTTCTACTTGCAGATTTCAAACGCTAATTACGTGGTCATTAATTGCGCTAATTATTTTTCATTTTCTCCTCCCCGTCTTGCTTCTTTCTCTTTTTGTTCCGCTCTTAACTTAACCCCAAGTTGAACTAAGTGCTATTTTTTACCAAGCTATTGCCCCTATGCCGTTCTTTTCACGTTCCATCTTCTTATTCTTCTATACATCTGCCACGCTCTGATGATCTATGAGGTTTTCTTTATAATCTCAATGAAATGATGAAGCAACGATAGTCCATAGCTTTCTCAAATTATTATCACATGGTTATAACAACCCTATTGGGTCAAAGCCTGAAGCACTAACTACCACCACCTAGTTTTTTCTAGGAGTTTGACGAGACAGTGCGCTCTCCCCTGGTCCACCGAGGCCCCTTTGCTTTCCTAAAACAAATGGTTTTTTCCAAATCCATTCTTTTAATGAGTGTATTTGGGATTCGTATATTTGTTTGTGAAATTTTCTTTGCCATTTTCATTACGTTCATTTTCTTATGCACATTTTTATAACAAGAAAACGCGCATTAAGTAATTTTCTTGACTATTTGCACTATTCGCAATTTCTTCACTCGGATAGCGTTCTGAGCTCAAAACCGGGACTGAAGCAGCGACACCTGTTGGTGGAGTGGGCTGGGTGTTCTACTGGTGCTGATGGAAGGCGGGAGGAGTGATGAGAGAGGGGGGCGCGCAGGGAGGGAGCAAGGCTCTTAAACCGCAAGTGACCGACATTTTGCGTCGTCGTCGACGTCGTCGACCAGAAATGAAAATGGCTGAAACTGTGCCAACGGAAAGATGAACATATACAATGTGCGCGGGCGGCAGGAGGCTGCTGGCGGGGTGGTCGGGTGTTGGGCTAAGGCAAACCAGCAGGGGTCGGGTGTGGGGTGTCCGGGTGTCGGGTGGGAAATGTCGGTGTCACTGATAATTTGATGAAAATGATGCTGCTCTACATTACACTTTGCGCTAATTGAAATTTTCATCATCAGCAGCGGCAGTCTGGGAACGGGGCCGGGAACGGGAACGGGAACGAGTCGTCAACGATGGGTTTTATTCCAGCATTAGCACATTGCATTATGAGCTGCGACCACCACACTGGGTGGGTGGTGGACCACTACCACTCGGAGAGACCACTTGGACTTGGAGAACTGTGGGATTAAGATTTATGCGTTCAAATGGCAATATTGGGCAGAGAATCGCGGTGGGTTTTTGTAAGAAGGAAATTGGACATACTCTATACTATTTTAAGAGATAGTATGGAGCTTCCAGAAATTTTGATACACCCCTTCATTTCTTCGAAAAGTAACTATTACACCAGAGTCTTGAGATTTGGTTATTATATGCTATACAGAATATACAGAAAGTGTTATTAAATTTTTTCCTCCTAATATGATAATCTGAAAATTTAAGTCTTAAATATTATTCCTGTTATTATTGTATGACCATAACAACCCTCTCGGGTCACGGCCTGAAGCACTATTTGTCTTTATTCTTGCTTCCTTCACTGAAGACCTTTGTTTGGTTGGATTTCAAATCCTATATCACCACCTAGTATTTTCTAGGAGACTACATGCCTATCAACATGAGTGGGGCTCGAGCCCACACCTGAAGTTTGGCGGGACAGTGCGCTGGCCACTGGTCCAACGAGTTCCCTTATTATTTGGCCATAACAACCCTCTCGGGTCACGACCTGGAGCACTATTTGTCTTTACTTCTGCTTCCTTCATTGAACTTTTTTTTACGCGGATGGATCTAGTTTTTCTCGGAGGAATTTCTGAACAGAATCCTATGAATTTAAACCTCTACTGTAGTAACCACCTGATAAAGCTATCCTAATCATTTCAGAAGAATATTGGATGTAGAAGTTGCCGAAAATGGGCCAAAAGTGAGCGAACCACCCTGCAACTGCCATTATTTGGCCATTTGCACAGTGCTCAGTTTTCCGGCGATGAATTTCGGAGTTTGCATTTTAAGTCATAAGATGTTGTCATAAAATATTTCACTTTTGCTTGAACACAATTAAAACTGAGCTCCTTTCACAACTTTGGGGATTGCACAGAACTTCAAATTACTTAATCAAAAAATGTTTGCCAGACAACGAAACCGGGTGCCCGACTTCAATTTGCAGTTTTCCGTCCAGAGTTGAATGAAATGTAAATAATGTGGCGCATGTTGACGCAACAAACTGAGTCACCCTGTCGCCCCGCCGCCATGGCAATCCCTTAAAGGAATATGTTCCATAATATTGGACCCCCATTGCGGGTGGTCGGTCATCGCCAGTTGTTTTTGAGCGCAAAAGGCTGATTATGATTTATGCCACAATAAGTCGGCTCTCGACTGTTGCCAAGTTGGTTGCTTCCACGATAAACGTGCTGGTGCGAGGGATCTGAAACGTAAGCCGAGCTATTTTTGGGACCTGCCCAAGGAATAGACAAATCTCAAAATGTGTCCACGATGGCGGCACGTATCTAATTTATGCCATTTAACAAAATGCAAACAACAAACAAGCCGGCTGAAAACTTTTCCCAGTTGCTCGAGTCAACTGCGACATGTGTGTGAGTGTGTGTGAGTGTTTTGGCAGGATATCCGGTCATGTGCGAAATTGTTGGTCCCGACTGACTGACTGACTGACTGATTGACTGAATGATGTAAAAAAATAAGCATAGCGCCAAACAATAAAACCTTACGTTAGGTGCCTTATTATCTACCGCCCCAGCAAATTTCTTAAGGATCGGACTTTTATATCATATAGCTTCCATATAAGCAAAAATTGGTTTTGCCCATATTTCATAATGTTTTCTAACGTATTAAACTAAAAGTTCACACAATGCCAAGATTTGTTATTATCTACCGCTCCACCATATTTCATAAGGATCGTACTTCTATATCATATACTTGCCATATAACCAAAAATCGGTTTTACTCATATTTCCCATGTTTTCCAACGTATTAAACTGGAAGTTCACACAATACCAAGATTTGTTATTATCTACCGATCCACCAAATTTCATTAGGATCGGACTTCTATATCATATAGCTGCGATATATTCCAAAAATCGGTTTTACTCATATTTCCCATGTTTTCCAACGTATTAAACTGGAAGTTCACACACTGCCAAGATTTGTTTTTACCTTCTGCTCAGCCAAATATCATAAGGCTCGGACTACCATATACCTGCCATATAACCAAGAGTCGGTTTTCCAATGTATTAAACTGAAAGTTCACACACTGCTAAGATTCGTTAGTGAGTTTGCAGTTTGAGATCCTTAAAAAATCTTTGGAATCCATTGGAATTCGTGTTCAACCATAATGATTTCGAGCCCCGCGCAATTCCGATTTCCTTGCTCCATTGTAGCACATTTATATATATACCCATACACACATATATATATATATATTTTCATCTATTTAGTTAGCTAAGCATTTGAGTGTTCCGTGATTTGCTATCTATAAAACGTTTTTCTGCAAAAAAAAAGTGTGTCTTGTTTAACTTTTCTTTCGCTTTGTCTTCCACCCAAACTTTGTCGTCGAGAACGAGCCCCATGTTTGGGGCTTGCCTTACAATTTGTATCTTTTAATAAAAAATATCTTTGAAGCAACAAAGTAAATTGAGGACATAAGTGAACATAAATGTTTCAAACAAAGTTGGATTTTGTATGCTACAAATTCTCGGAAAGGATAGCTTCATATCTTAAACATAGATTCGTTCGCAGATGTCATGCTTTTGAATATGTTTATTCATTTAGTCTCATCTTTATTATTCCATCGTTACTCAAAAGAACATAAGAAGTGTTTTCCTATTTACGTAGAGATATTTAGGAAGGAATATGCACATTCAATGTTTCGGGTTTTTTATATTATTTCATATTGGGCGAGAATTGGAATGAATAAAGCTTATAGTCTTTTTTATTAGCCCGATAATCATAAATAATACCAATAATAAGACTAATTAATATATAACCTCGAGATCCTAATAATAATATATATATCTCTTGAGTTCGTTTTCAAATATGATGTGATGACGAATTCGAGTAAGAAAGTACAATTAGGTGGTCTCTCCTGAACTTTCTGATGTGGACGTTTAGTTGAGGTTTTATATTATAGAATATGACAGAGTATTATCTCCCGGTGACCTACATCTGGATGCCAAAAGACTTTTTATATATACTGATTATTCCGGTATTCATAATGTAGCCTCCTGGTTTCCAATGAAAAGAAAAATATACTTAAGAAATTTTTTTTATGTTCCACATGAGGAGTTTCATAATATTGTCTGACAAGGCAGCTTACGTCAAGACTAAAGATTTGATAGGAATCAAATGGAAAAAAATTATATGAAAAATTATAAATTATATTAAAGTAAAATCTGGTTGCATTAACCATTCATTAATTAATGAATTCTACCGTTCCTCCATTTTTAATCCAATGCAATGGAACCATTTACTTAAATTTTAGTCGCAGTTCTAAAGTAATTTTCCACATGCATCGAATAATTTTTTCCGAGAATTTTTTCTGTACCCGATAAATTCACTTTGCGTAAACGAAAAGGCCGATATCGTTCCGCAGGGACCTTGTAAATATTTGTTATTTGACAACTTTTTGGCTGTAGCTGCAGTCCGTCGTTCCAGCTTCAACTCTACATTCGGAATCCTTATCCTTATGCCCAACTTCTGGTCTATTGTGTGAGATGTGAACGTGCTGAGGGTGTCCTTTAGAGCGTGTCGAGTGGCCGCCATTGTAGTTTGTAGTTCCATTTCCATTTTGCAATTGCCTGTCCAGGTCCGAGTCGTTGTTCCTATCTCTGAGGCCAATGCCGCCCATCTGTCGGTGGGTCTGACGAACTGGCTATCTGTGAATCAGTTTCATTATACACTTTGAATCTGCTGTTCATATAAAATCTCGATGGGTGCATTTATCAATATGTTGAATATGAAATGAAATTGATTTCCGCAGAGCAAATATGCGATATTATTTGATATATTTTATTTTTTAAACCCTGATCCCATTTGATGGAAAATGGAAAGAAGGGTATAATAGTTTTGTTGGAATGTATGTTACAGGCAGAAGGCGTGGCAGATCCCCTAAAGTGTATATATTCTTGATAAGCATCAATAACCGATTGGACATAGGCATATCCGTCTGTCAAACATGGCATGAAGATCCGTATTTAGCTTACGCAGTACGAGCTTGTTTCCAATTTCGGATGCCACGCTCCCTTCGCCCGATAAAAGATTTTCGATAAAATGGCCATAACTTTGGCATTTGTAGAGCAATCGACACCGAATTCAGTAAATAAGGTTATGATTCGAAACTGCAGAATGGGATTTCCCAAAATTTTGATACACCCCTTCATTTTCTCGGAAAGTCACGAAAAGTGTATAGCAGCCACAATTTTTATGCAAGAGTCATGAAATTTGGTATGTAGGTCCCCAGAGATCCAATGCAAAAAGTGACATCCAAAATTTTATTCCATCCTAATAGTCGCCCCTGAATTAAATGAGTGCTTATATTTTCTACAATTCTGATCATAATGGTTCGAATTCCAGAATATACATTTATGACGATGTCGTCAACCAATCCTAAAAATTTCACAACGATTCAACTATAACTTGTTTTTTGGATTTGATGTGAAAAGGTAGTTGCTATTTAGCCAACAGCAAAAAGGTAAAAACTGCTGCATTCCCAACGACAATAACAAAATGCATAAAATCGAACAAGCACCCAGCTATGGCATCATCATTTAGCTCCGAATCCGAATCTGCTGGGCGGTGGCTCCGTCTCCAGCTCCATGTGTGTGAATGAGTGTGTGTATTTCACAGGGTGGCAACTGCAGCCATGGAAATGGAAACCAATTGCATTACGGCACGGTTCAGGAAATAAAACGAAGCAGCCATATGCACAGCCGGGCAAAAGTAATTTAATAATTTTTCAATTTTTTAAAATTTATAATTCACAGATTTATGCCTTAAATGCAACACTCAAACACTTGAATTTTCAATCATTTTGCCCAGTGATACATGGGTAAATCTTCTAAAATACTATTTGATTTGATAAATATTTCAGGACACAACAAACTGAAATTGATTGAATTTAATCAGCCAAAAAACGGATAGTGTTTGATATTAAACAAGTAAGAAAACTCTAACAGAGAGCTCTCCTATGAGATACCCTGTATCCAGATTATACAATTAATCTTTGAACATCTTTCAAAATATGATGTTTCGATGTCTCATCACGGGTACAGGATATAAAAATACATTAGTGTTTAGATTTATAGAACTTGAGCTTTATAATACCCTGATCCCAATTGAGAGTTGGTATGAAGGGTATAATCAGTTAGTGCAAATGTATGTAACAGGCAGAAGGAGGCTTGTCAGACCACAGGTATATATATTCTTGATTAGGATCAATAGCGGAGTCGTTTCAGCCCTGTCATTGATATTCGAGACTATAAGAGCTAGAGATTTCAAACTCGGCAAGAAGGTCGAGTTCTGAGATTTCGTTGGTACCCTTCGGCCTATAATTGATAAATTCATTTTTCGATATAATGGCCACACCTTTTGCATTTATAGAGCTATCGTCTCCATATTTGGTATATGGGGTCATGAATGCAAAATGCATAATAGAATTTCCGAAAAATTTGATACACCTCTCCATTTTCCCGGAAAGTGACAAAATGTGAATAGCAGCAATAAATTGTATGCAAGAGTCCTGCTTAACGTGCTATGCAAACTATCTTAAAAAGGTCCCCCTTAAATTTAAAGTGCTCATAATTTCTACAATAGCTATCATAATACATATTATTCTCGAAGTTATATATATGACTATATCATAGACAAATCGTAAAAATTTCAGAACGATCAGATCATAAACACCGAAGTTAGAAGACTTAGAAACTGCTGAAAACGGGCCAATATGACCAATGGTGAAAAATGGATTACGCCATCTGGCGGCTAAGCTATGCATTTTCTCAAAATTTTGATGCCACTCCCCTCTCCACGCAAATCAAAAAAATTTATAAGAGGTGTAGTTTTTTGATTTAAAAGAAGATTTTGAGAAATATGTTTTGAATTCACACTGAAAGTTTTCAGTCGATCGGATAATAAACACAGAAGTTATTTGCAAGAGTGTAGAGCCGATGGGAAGGTTTTGTGTTTTGCGCAACTGGGATCAGGGTACCTCATAGGCGAGCTCACTCGACTAGGGCTTTCTTACATGTTTTTTTCGGGTTTCGATAGACAAGAGGAACTGTGAACTCTGACGCTACTCTAATTGATTGCCAGCTTAGTGTCCCATCGAGCAGTCGTCCTGTCCGTCCGTCGTCCTGTTCTCTTTTGCAGACGAGTGCATTGATTGGCAATTTCACCAGTTCCGACGAATTCAGCTGGCGACTCGACTCAAGTGCACTGCCGTCCATTATGAGCATTTTATTGACAAAAAAAAGGATGTAAAAAACCAAAATGGAGCTTACAGCAAAACAAAAATAAAAACAAGATAGAGTGCTGCTGTCCAGAGAGCTCGACTGCAAGATACCCTTATATTGGCTTGCTTTGAAGTGTTCAGTTCACCTAGAATATCTATTTAGAAAATCAAATCACAGATAAAAATTTATGCTTATGCTTATAGAGGGACTTAGTGTTACATACATTTGCACAAATCTATTACGCCCTTCTACTACTGTTTCAATTGGGAATGGGGTATAATGAAAGAGAGCAAAGAAAGAAAGTTGTAAGCGAGCGTATAGAACTAGGATATACCCTGGCTTTGGATTTCTTGTGCTCGTCGTACGCCTAAATGCCCAAGTATATATTATATTTCGAATTTCAGAATCTAAAATAATTGTGAGTACATTTCTTAGCTTCTCTAAGATCGTCAATATCATACAGAAAGATATAGTATCTGATATTTTCTAGGTTCGAACATACATACCATATACACTGTATTCATCCTTTTTATGCCCACAGGGTATGAGAGGGGGAAGTGCTTTTATCGCGAATAAGGGAATGGTGTCGAGTTGGTCGAGTGTGCGGCTTTGGCAATGCGCTAATTAAAAGGCCGGCGAGGAACGTGCAAGGGTATACTCTAGTTTCATCTGAGGTTGGGTGGCCGAGCAATTTGAACTCTGCCACTTATTAACTTGCCATAAATTATGGTTCAAGAAGGAAAAGCATCCAAACGAAACGAAACGGAAAAGCCAAGCAGCATTTCCAGAACAGGTCGTTGGACGTTGATAGCTATGAGACTTCCTTTAGCCTGGTTCATTTTCTTTCTGGCTTTCTTTTTGCTTTCTTATCTACAATGTTCTGGTCGCATTAGCAGCTCCAAAGTGCGAGTATTGCAAAGCTTTTTCTGTAATTGCTGAGAGCTCTGAGAACTGCCAACTAGTCCCCGCCGAGGGAGCAGGAAGTGCTGCTGTTGCTTCTGTTGCTCCTGCTTCCTCCTGCTTCCTCCTGCTTCCTCTTACGCACTGGCGCAGCAGCAACAGCAGCAGCTTCCGTTAGTATTCATCACACACATGGAGCGTGTGTGTGTGTGTGTGTGCGAGCGTGTGTGTGTTAGTGGATTTAAATGCCCGAACCACTCCGAACCACAACTGACTTCAAAAGCTTGGCTGACTCCCATTAGCGTTATCCGCAACCTAACGTTGTATCTGTATCTGTATCTTCTGTATCTGTATCTTCTGTATCTGTATCTTCTGTATCTGTATCTATATCTAGCTATCTCGTTACCTCCATCTGTATCTCTAGCTGTTTCTTTATCTGTATCTTTACCTCTATTTGTATCTATAGCTGTATCTGTATCTGTACATTTAGCTGTATCTTTACCTCTAGCTGTATCTTTAGCTGTGTCTGTACCTCTAGCTGTTTCTGTATCTGTATCTTTAGCTGTATCTTTACCTCTAGCTGTATCTTTACATCTATCTGTATCTCTAGCTGTATCTGTATCTGTATATTTAGCTGTATATTTAACTCTAGCTGTACCTTTACCTCTTTCTGTATCTTTAGCTGTACCTGTATCTGTATATTTAGCTGTATATTCACCTCTAGCAGTATCTTTACCTCTATCTGTATCTCTAGCTGTTTCTGTATATGTATCTTTAGCTGTATCTTTACCTCTGTCTGTATCTATAGCTGTATCTGTATCTGTACATTTAGCTGTATCTTTACCTCTAGCTGTATCTTTAGCTGTATCTTAACCTCTAGCTGTATCTTTACCTCTATCTGTATTTCTAGCTGTTTCTATATCTGTATCTTTAGCTGTATCTTCACCTCTAGCTGTATATTTAGCTGTATCTTAACCTCAATCTGTATTTCTAGCTGTTTCTGTATCTGTATCTTTAGCTGTATCTGTATCTTTAGCTGTATCTTTACCTATAGCTGTATCTTTAGCGGTATCTTTACCTCTATCTGTATTTCTAGCTGTTTCTATATCTGCATCTGTATCTTCTGTATCTGTATTTTTAGACATTGGCAGTAGTTGCCGCTATTGTCCTCAATTATGCGTTTTCTATCAGATCCTGAAACTTCTGCTGCTTTTGTTACAGTCTTAGCCATTATTTTTTGTATTTGGTATAAAAATTTGAGCGGCGCATTTCATGTTTTTATTGCTTTCGTATCCTTAGCGAGTTGCTGCTTATTTATTTATTAATATCTGTATGTATCTGTAGCATGCACTTACCTACTTACTGGGCGCGACCGTCCTGCCCCGGCCGGGATTTGTTTTTTATTGTATCTCGTGTTACCTTCAGTTTTCCGTGGATGGTGCGCATCAGCCCAGTAACGCTGGGCACAATTCTAATGGGAATTTAAAATTGTTCACCATAAAGATATTTCTGCTCCAAGGCACCCGCCTGCTCTTTAGCCCACCACCAACTGCTCCTGCTCTTCATTCCACGTCCTGCCCGGCTCTTGATCCTTGCATAAAATGAAATTGTATTGCATTTTTGTTGATTTTGTTTGGTGTTTTTTCTTTTTTTTTTTTTTAATCGGGCTCTCCCTCTGGCTCCGGCTCCGGCTATGCCGATGAAATAGCTGCTCCATGGATGGTCACAGAAAGTGCTGGCTCAGCAGCAGCGGCTGTAGGAGCAGTAGGAGCAGTGGTAACAACTGCAGTTGCTACTACTTCAAATCAGAACTGGTTCTGTCTTGGGTTTCGCTTTTAATGCCAGTTTCATGTCGCTGCACTTTCCACTCTCCATTCCTTCCGCCCCGCCTAGGTCCTAAGTCCTCACTAAGTACAGTCCTGAAAAACACAATAGAAAATCACAATTTTTATTTTTAGAGCAACATGAAACATTTCGCGCCGTATTGCAGTGCTTAGTTTACGGGATGGCAGCGAGGGCGTTTGAGTTCCGAAGCTCTTAACTTATTTATACAATGGATTTAGCTGCGTTAAATTTGTTTCAGGTAATACATGATTTTCATAATCCTAGTGAAAATTTCTATTCTAAGAGGCCCTAACAACCCCATCGTGCTACAGCCTGAAGCACTATTTGCCTTTATTTCTGCTTCCTTTACTAAAGAATGGATTTCAAATCCTAAGCCACAGCATAGTTTCCATAGGAGGGTCATGTTAAGTACATGAGAGCAACTCGAACCTGCGACCTTTTGTTTGGCTGGACCGTGCACTAACCACTGGTCCACTGAGGCCCCTTTCCTAGCCTTATTGAAAATAAGAAATCGTAAATGTTGAGGAAATTCAGGAATTGAAATATTTGTCAAGTAGCAAACATTCTAAAATATGAACATTTTGTTTAATCGGTATATGAAAACATTATATGAAGATTGCGTGCCATATAAATCGCTTAGAGTCGCCCGGTTTTATTTGATTTGGTTTTGTGTTGTTGTCCACAAATGGCCAAATGGCCGCAAATAGTTTTCCGTTTCGATTTGCCTTTCACAATGACAATGACGGAGTGGATAAACACGCATCCCGGCGTATATATCATTGTGTGTGTGTATGTGTGTGTCTGTGTTATGAGGAATAACAGGGACAGCCTTTATCAATTTTATCTGTGAAATTTTTCCGAAACATTTGCCATTATATTTGCATTAGTGGCCACAGTTTCCTTTCGCCGAGGGGTAACTGGGTATTTTTTTCGCGTAGATTTTGCCGGCGGACATCAAGCACCTCCCACACGAGTCGCCAGTTCGACACCAATAAAAAGGAAAATGGCCTTTTCTATGAAAAGAAAAGAAAAGAAAAAACAGAACAGAACAGAATAAAAAAAAGAATGAAATACAAACGAAACCAGACCTAACCAAACCAAACCAAACCAAACCAAACCGAACCAAACCGAACCGAACCAAAGGCAACCAAAAGGAGGGCCTAGACCAAGAACTATATTCATGTTGGCGGTTCTATTCCCAGGCGGAAACTGCTTATCACACATTTCCACACAGCCACGCAAATTCACACAAGTGCGACGAACGTTGAAATACAATACAAAATTGCAAGAAAACAAGAAAAACTGGGGAAAAAATGGAAGAGCTGGGAGCAAGTTGTGGCAGGGCGGAGAATTGGTAGGGGCCAACCGGTGGGCGGCGCGGGGGGGTACGCCGGCGGGGAATCTGCCAAGCTGGTAAAGTAATAGAGCACAAAGAATGATGCGTAGACATGATTTCCGTGCGGTTGATTTCCTGTCCCCACTCACCATTGCGTTCTCCTGCTCCTGCTTCTGCTCCTGCTCCTGCTCCTGCTCCATGCCCTTTTCTAGCTCTCCTTTCCTTGCTCTGGCTCTGGCTCCGGTTCTGGTTCTGGTTCTGGGCCTGACTCTATTGTTGCTTGCAGCAAAACTATTTGTTCGGGGATTTCGTTTCTGGTACCTTTTCTCATGCGTATACGTAACATCTTATCTACTTGTTTTTGCGGGCCTCAAGTGCCCGCTGCAGTCGTTCCCCCTCCGGCTGCCGCTACCATCTTTTTGCCGGCAAATAAGTTGCCAGCTGTCTGAAGTAGCATGTAATTCTTCTTATTCCCCAAAGAACAGCAGGCTGAGCGGGGGCCCGAAAGCAGTGTTGGCAAATTCCAGCATTTTTCACGTTAAATTTTGGGGCTGCCTTGGAGGAAATCTTGCCTGGATTTTGGATAAAAACGACTTATTTCATTACAGTTGAAATAATCAATTTAAACTTTGAAGACTTACAAGACTTCAGGCCATCGCCCATAAAACCTTACACATCTCACATTGTGAGATGTACCCACTGTACATAGAGCAGACCTCCTTTCCTCAAATAAATACCTTTAGCTTTTCCAAAACGCAAAAAATAGTTTTCTTTCTAACTTTGAGTAAAATCTGGCAGCACTGTTGTTGGTGAGTCGCTTGCAGATTTGAGACACGGAGTCGGTTGAGGGATGAAGCAGGGCAAAGGCGTTGCTGTCGTCGCGCGGAGCGTGTCTCCATTGGGACATAAATGGCATTTGGCACAGCTCAGTCGGGGCACAGGAAGTTGGGGCACGCGCCTCATTACGTTGAGTCGTTACGTGTCGACTCGGAGTTGCCACGCCGATTCCCCTGATCCACCATGTTGATGCATAAAATGCGTAATGAATTTTAGATTTCATTTCAATGGGGCTGGCCAAGTAGTTACGGGCCACCGACTCACCGGACTGAACACAGTATAGTTCTCTATGACATATACTCGGGCAGGACTCGAGCAGGACCTTAAAGATACTCGTGATATACATGCATGCTGAGAGCGGAAAAGCATTTACAGCGATTAATACTATAATATGGCCATTAAAACCCTACGGGATCAAAGCCTGAAGCACTTTTTTTCCTACTTCTTTCACTGAGGAACTTTTTTTACGTGGGTGGATTTCAATTCCTACGCCACAAGCTAGTTTTTCAGGAAAATATAATACAGATCTTTCTCAGGAAAATCATTGGACATTTGATAGTAATGGTCGTATTGGAACATTATACCATGCATATAACTGTTTTTGGGTCTAGTTATCCTCCAAATTATAAAAATATTTACGGGCAAACAGATACCCATGAAACAGATAAATTTTCAGCAAAAATGATTGCATACTTTTAGGCACTTCTTCAAATGGAGTTGTAGGCACAGATATTATTGCCTCATTCACACTTGGTGAAAGTCTGAAGATACAGACTGATTCCAGTGATAATAAATATATTGAATTGTTAAAAAAAAGGCACAGACAATCTTTCGTTGATTAATTCAGTTTGTTGTCTAGTTTTGTTTTCCACTAATTTTTCCGACTCTATTTCTAAATCCATCTGATTGTCCCAATAGGACAACCAACAGCTAACGATCTTGGGCTTCTAGGGATATATTTTCTTGAGAATAATGTGTAGAAATCTGATATATAAGTTGAAAGAACTTCTCCCTAAGCCATTCAGGTGTGGGGAATCGCCTCAAAAAGCCATCTGAACGACACGCTCCCGGGCTTTCCTGGTGCATCACATATCTAATGATTGAAGGAGACATGAGACTTCTCCTGATCGGGGACCAGTTTAACTTTTATAGCAGTCGATAAGCCGCAAGGCTTGTGGCCCACCCTATATTGGCGAGTGAACTCACCGTAGCTACAACCCTCCGAAGACTGAAGAGAATCCATCCCAGCGACCTCCCTGCCCGCATTGTATCCTAACTCTGTATTTTTGTAAGGTATTGTTATAATCCCATATAAACGTTGTTTAAGCTTCCTACCATTTTTCCGATATGCAAGCCAAAAGGTTAAATATTGGTGGATTGTAGATGGTTTCTTTAGTAAATCTCTTCTCTGAACTTTGCTCTTGAACCACAATTGCTTTCGCAATTATAATATCTCATTGTTAGATGATGTAAAGTAAACATCTGCAGCAAAAACCAAAAAAATAAAAATAAGATAGGATAAAACAGAAGGGAAAACTTAACTGTAGTAACGCACAATATTTCATTCAGGGTTGGGTCGGCAGGGCTTGAAGGGCTGAAGGCTGGGCAGCTTTTTATTATAGCTATCCCCATGGCCCAACTGCAAGCATAATTTTTCGTACTCCTAATACCAGATAATCGCAGACAAGAAGTAAAATCCATGTGGCCAAAATGCAGCCAAAAAATATGTATATATATATATATAAAATATATAAAAATTTAAAAAGTGCTTGCATAAAGTTCCTTAACCCCAAGTGGCCCTAATATTATTTTCAACATTTATTTGCGACGCGTAAATACAAAGTGGATGGAAAACCGTGAAAAGCGGAAAAAAGGAAGCGAAACTCAATTCAAAAATCCTGAGTAAAAGAGGGAAAAGTAGACGAAATATGGTTTGCTCAATAATAAAGCAGAACTGTAGTTTGGGCGTTTGCTAGCCAAATGCATTTTAGGTAAACAGGGCGTATGGGCGTGGCAACTGGCTTCCGCCCAATTTATGTAAATCGTGGGCCAGCTCTTGGCAGCCAAGTGATTGCGACTAAACAACTTGGCAAAGGTCAGAAAACTGAGCAAACCGCAGCAGCCGCCACTCCCCGCCCCCACCATTCGGTACTCCCAATCAGGATTCATTTCAAAAGTTATAAGAAAAACAAGATAGAGTGCTGCAGTCGAGAGTGTTCGACTGCGGGAACACCCTGATTTCAGTCGAGGAAAACCGTCATATTCGCCTAATGCAGTCACACAGACACACGCACACTACATATTTCACCTATGACCATTTTAGCCCGTTTTCGGCCATTTCTGAGTATTAAAACTTCATTGTTTATTAAGCGATCTTTCTGAAATTCTTAGGATTGGTTGATGACATCGTCAAAAATATATACTTCGGAATTCGAACCATTATGATAAGAATTGTAGAAAATATAAGCACTTATTTAATTAGGGCTGATAAAATTAGGATGAAAAAAGTTTTGGATGACACTTTCTGCATGGTATCTATGAGCACAAACATACCAAATTTCATAACTCTAGCATAAAAATTGTGGCTGCTATACACATTTCGTCACTTGCCTTGAAAATTGAAGGGTGTATCAAAAATTTGGGAAATCCCTTTCTGCAGTTTCTAATCATGACCCCATTTACCGAATTTGGTGTCGATAGTTCTTAAAATGCCAAGGTTATGGCCATTTTATCGAAAACCCTTTTTATCGACTTTCGGGCGAAAGGGGCGTGGCATTCGAAATTTGAAACAAACTCGTACTGCGTATGCTGTACACGGATGTTCATGCCAAGTTTGAAGACTGTAGAATTTGTAGTTTCCGAAATCGCCATATAGACAGACAGACGGATGCACAGACGGACAGACGGGCATGGCTAAATCGACTCGTTTTTTGATGATGATCGAGAATATATACACTTTATGGGATCTGCAATGCTTCCTTCTGCCTGTTACATACATGCCAATCAAACTATTATACCTTCCTTCCCATTTTTCAAATTGGATCGGGGTATAAAAACTATGGTATATATAAAACCAAAAAATATGAACAAAAATATGTCAAGCACAACGTTCGTACAAAAACTATCTATCTATCCGAAAATTTGCTCACGATATTTTCACTGGCATTTCGAAAATGGAAAAAAATATATCTCAATTTTTCCGAGAGTTGTACTTCAGTTGGGGAAAAACAGGTGCGTCGAAGCCTAGCCGAGTGTTTGACTGATTGTGAATGTTTGACTTCTAAGTAAATTTTAAACTCATTTCAACAATCTCGACAACTCTCGACAAGTCTCGACAAATATCTTTACAAATCTTGACAAATCTCGTAGAATGGAAGAGCAGCCGCCGCCACCGATTAGTATTGATGGTGAAAGTGCCACAATTATTGTAAATAGCTCAGAGATTGCACCGAGCACAAGTCAGAATGCTGCACCTGCCACCGATGACAGACCGGGCGTGTCTGGTGTTCATCTACTGCTCATGTGCCTGGACACGGAGCGGCATGTGACATTCCACGACGGTGTTATCGATAATGAAGGCATGAATCGGCGCAAATCGAAATGTTGTTGCATTTACCGCAAGCCCCATGTGTTCGGAGAGAGTTCCTCATCATCGGATGATGAGTGCGAGCACTGCTGTGGTCATCCCGAGGTGCGCTTACGCAATCGCTTGAAGAAGCAGCAGAAGCTGCAACAACAACAGCAGCAACAACAACAGCAACAGCAACAACTGCCGCAACAACAACCACTGCTGCAACAACAACCACTGCTGCAACAACAACAAGAACTGCAAAAAGAACAGCTACAAAAGCAGCAACAAGAGCAGCAACCGCAGCAGGAACAACAACCACAGCAACAGCAGCAACAACAATCGTGCCATTGCAAGTGCCACCACAGCCAACAACCACTTCAATCAGTTCAATCCCAACAAGAGGACTCTATGGTCTCCAATGAGGTAGCCGGTGATCCCGGCAATGTGAATGCCAAGTCAGATCATAGCGTTACGTCACAGGCGATCACCCTGGTCGGGCCATCCTCTACAGCCGTGCAGCCGTAATTATAACCCAGAAGAATCTCAAATGGTTCACTCTTCATATCAGTCGAATGTCTACAATCTGCAGTATCAAAACTTCCATAATATTTTGGCTATGTTCGTGGCATATGTTGGCACTGCCATTAAATTGTTTAGTTCCCATTAAAATTGTTAAGTTTCGGATTCTACAAGTTTACAAAATCTTTACTTAACACTGGGCTTAAAACTTTTAATATGTTTTGAAGAACCACGGGTCACAGCCTGAAGTACTATTCGCCCTTTTTTCAGCTTCCTTCGCTGAAGAAGGAAAATCCACGTGGGTGGATCAAATCCTACGCTACAACCTATTTTTTTTAGGAGACTCATGCCTATCGACATAAGTGGGAATCGAACCCACACTTCTTGTTTGGCCGGACAGTGCATTATCCACTGGTCCACCGAGATCCCTTAAGCTAGAATAGATTACTATTATTATATGACTATAACAACCCTGTCGGGTTACAGCCTGAAGCAGTATTTTTGGTCTTCATTTCTGCTTCCTACACTGAAGACCTGTTTTTTGTGGATGGATTTCAAATCCTACGCTACAACCTTGTTTTTTAGGATAGTCAACCCTATTGACATGAGTGGAAATCGAACCCACACTTCTGTTTTGGCGGGACACTGCGTCCACTGGTCCACCGAGGTCCTTTGTTTGAAGGACAAGTTCTTTAAATTCTTAAAAAATGGATTAGCAAACACAACCTATAGGTATATCATTTTAGGGGAACGATTTTGATGGTAGACTCTTGCTCCATGGTCACGTTTTTCGAGGAAATCGACCCAGCACTAGGCTCAAAAATGTAAATACTTAGTATGCGTTGGCGGTACTTAGTAATATTGTATTATAATATCCTTTGCAAGGGTACAAAAGTCCAACGTCGAGACATTGCCGCCATTTATCAACGTCATGGCACGCCCACTTTCAGCACGCCTTGTATTGATTGATTATCCGGGCTAACTGCGCGAACCTGTAAATAGATTAATGAACTATTGTTCTGTTTGCCCTGTGTGGCAAGCATCCAACCATCCATCCATCCATCCATCCATCCAGTACTTTCCATAATGTTGGAAAATTTTACGCTCGCCTCGGTCTATTTAAATTAAGCAATCGTCTGCATGAATGTTTCAGCATATCCGAGCCGCGGCACGGCACGATATTATGGCACCTATTTGCAAAGACCAGAACGAAATATAATAAAAACATTGACAAAAATGGGAAGGAAATATATTTTGCTCCGTGCTCCGTGCTCCGTGCTCCGTGCTCCGTGCTCTCCACGTTTTCATTTTTGCCAAACTTTGAACCCTTTTCCAACTCTGTCTGGCTATGCCCGTGTGTGTGTGTGTGTGTGTGTGTGTCTGTGTACGTGCACGTGTATGTGTCATTAAGCCACATTTTAATATGTGTTGGTGTGCTATATGTGTCTGTGTGCCGTTAGTCGTTTTTATGAGGTCTCTTGGCGCTTGATTCCGCGGCCCAAATACCGCCGACCGCATTTGAAGTGGCTGCTGGAAATGAAATACGCCACAGCAAACAGTTGCCACAGTTTGCATAACTCACACACATGCTCATGACATATAAAATATACGAAAAAATATATATATAATGCTGATACATATAGAAATATCTTTCCACATAATGAAACAAATAAGAAAACTTTAGTCGCGAGCGCTCGACTGACAGATACCCTGACTCCAGTTATGCAATATAGTCACAAACACAAAATCGAAGGGTGCATCTTCACTTTTATTTAGTGAATAACATCTGCGCTTACTATCCGATTGCTCGGAAATTTTCAGTATCAGTTACAAATACCATTATTATTATTATATGGCCATAACAACCCTATTGGGTCACAGCCTGAAGCACCATTTCAAATCTTACGTCACAACCTAGTTTTTCTAGGAGGGTCATGCCTATCGACATGAGCGGGACTCGAACTGGCGGGACAGTGCACTATCCATTGGTCCACTGAGGCCCCTTAAGCTAGAATAGATTGTTATTATTATTTTATGGCCATAACAACACTATAGGGTCGAAGCATGAAGTTCTATTTGTTGTTATTTCTGCTTCCTTTACTGAAGAACTTGGATGGATTTCAAATCGTACACCACAACCTAGTTTTTCTAGAAAGGACACCACAAACACCACTCTCAATATGAAAATAGAAAATCTAGTGAAAAATCAAAAAATTGGCGAAATGGGAGCCCATGAATTTTCATTCCAAATTCGATGTAACAATTAATGTTTCACCTTTGGCACTACTAGCCCATTTTTAGTAAGTTCTACATTAAATAAGTACTTAGTATAAGTCCTTATCATCCGATTGCTTTTAAATTTACAGGAAATATATTTTTTTGATAGATTTTTGAAATATTTTTCCTCTTTTGCGTCGATGGTATTATATTGTTTAAGAGCATCTAAATTCACAATTTCATGCCATGAGCTCGAAAATTCAATAACATAACAAAACTTGTAATCGATTTCCAGTGACAGGTGTATCAAAATTTTGGCAAATGCTCATGAGTTCGATCAGTATAATATCATATACATTCATGACGAGTTCCTCGCGATTATACGTACAGATCCACAGGCAGATAGATGGATCTGTCAAGCATCCCTCTTTTTGAAACATAAATTCCACAAGCACGGTAATATTTCTTGTCTCAGAGAAATAGAAAATTAGTAAGGTCAAGTTTCCAACCGATCCAATGGACATTTCTAACTTCTGTTTTTGGTCTGTCTGTATTAGAGATGTAAGAAATATTAATGTCATTATATAATATAATGTCATCATATAATTGATTCTTCCCTTTTTATATAGCGTTACACACCGAAACATCAGTTAGATGTCATAATTACTATATGGCAATGTTTGGAAAAATCCCGCAGAGCTTCAAAAGAATGAATGAACTTATATAAAGAGATTTATTCGGAACGTTTCGGTTCCGTTGAAGAGCGTTTTATGGGGCCATACATGGTCCTAATTAGGAATGGTCCTCACAAAAACTAGGTCCCGGAACGTACTCGCTTTGAAAACAATGCCGCTAGACCAGAGCGCAGGAGATGATCTAGGGTCTCGGTTACACCGATTTAATTTAGGAAGGAAACATGGAAAGTCTAAGGTCCATATCTATTGATATGCGTTGATTTAATAAGAATAAGCGTGTATTCAATGTTCAGGTCATAACTGATATATCATATTATACACACTCTTTCACTTGGAAATCGAATTAAACTATTTTCTTAGATAGATTTGAGTTATTTTTATAGAAAAAGGCTCCATCGGGCTCCAATACGTACCCTTATTCTAAAGTTATGATATATATCATATTTGTGTAGATCGATTTGACTGAATCATATCAATTTTAGAGTAACTTACAAGCTTTCAAGATGAATTGGATAACAATTTCAATCGTTTTCAATCGCTTTGGTTTCAGCTTCAAATTCAACTTCATTTCATATACATTGCGGTATTTCATTGAACATGCTTCCCGACAAGCAATTTCAGCTTCCTGCCAATGGTGTCCATACCCGTCCGTACGCCTGACTGTCCCACTGTCCCACTGTCCGACTGTCTGACTGTCTGACTGGCATACCGAAATCCTGGCTCAGCTGTCAATACGAATGTTTTTCCTGTTTTTGGTTGCCATTTGTGAGCAGCCAGTATTGATGAGGTGGAACATTTCTCTGCGATTCGGCTCGGGGCCCAACCCACTCAGCCCCCATATCATGTGTTTTAAAATGCGACCCAATAAATAACGGTAATGACAGATGCTGGCAGCAGCTGAACAAAGGGGGGGAAAAAAATAGGAATACAAAACGCCTGCGAAATCACAAACACTGACATGCCGAATTGTGCCTGCCGCCTCGTCCAGGACCAAGGAGATCCTTGTGGACCGTGTGCACTCCAAGGCTCCAACGCGAGAGCTCGGCAATTGGAACGCTCGTTTTGGTGCTCGGAAAAGCATTTGGAAGAGGTCGAAAAATGGAATACACTTGCCGATTTGTCCTGGAAATCAATAGACTATAATATATTTAAAATGGATCAAGGAGGGTTTTCTGTGTCCTATTATTATGAATCGATTAATTATCTAGAATAGATTACTACATATCATTATTATGTGGCCATAACAACACTATCGGGTCACAGCCTGAAGCACTATTTGCTTTTTATATGGGTGATTTTAAAATCCTACGCCACAACCTAGTTTTTCTGGGAGGCTCATGCCTATCGACATAAGGGGGACTCGAACCCACACCATTTGTTTTCCACCGAGACCCCTTTAGCTAGAATATATTACTATAATTATTATATGGCCATATGTGACCCTATCTGTTCACAGCCTGAAGCACTATTTGTCTTTTTTTTCTGCTTCCTTCACTGAAGACCTTTTTATAGCTGGGTGAATTTCAAATCCTACGCCTTAACCTAGTTTTTCTAGGAGGGCCATGCCTATCGGCATGAGTGGGTCTCGAACTTGCACCTCTTGTTTGGCGGGACAGTGCACTATCCACTAGTACACTGAGGCCCCTTAAGCTGGAAGAGATTATTATTATAAGGCCATAACAAACCTATCTGTTCACAGCCTGAAGCACTATTTGTCCTATTTTTCTGCTTCCTTCACTGAAGACATTTTTTACGTGGGTGAATTTCAAATCCTACGCCACAATCCAGTTTTTCTAGGAAGGTCATGCCCATCGACATGAGTGGGATTCGAACCCACAGCTCTTGTTTGGCGGTGCAGTCTGCTATTCAGTGGTACAACGAGTCCCCTAATATTAAAGAATACATTGAGTTTGCTCAAATAATTCACGAAGGCGCACAATTAGTAAGGGTATTTGGAGTACGATCAGCTGAACTGTCGGAAAATCCGTCCTCATCAACTGAAAATAACAGCAAAAATATTATCTGAGACATTCGAGTTGCCATTTTTAGAGCCATCAGCAATGTTCACTCCGCACGACAAACCTAATTTTGACAATATTATGAAAAAAAATTTATATATATAATTTTTCCTTGTGGATTTGTGTGTGTGTGGGTGGGTTCGAGCTTTTGTGTGTGTTAAATCCTTGTTGCAAATCATTTAAAAAGCACTTAAGTAGAAATTAAAAAGAAATTATTCACTTTGGCACATTTCAATTTACACAAATTTACACAATCAGAAAGCGAAAAATGCTCGGTTCTCTTCAAGGAGGACGCGGGTGTTGGGTTCCATTTACTTTGTGCTCCGACTCTGGGTTGGTTCGGTTTCGGTTAGGGTTTGGGTTTCGGTTTCGATTTCGGTTTGCTTTGCCGTTTGCTTTGGTGTAATTTTTGCGGTTTGCCTCATTATTTGAGTCTGGTCACAACACTTCACAGAGTCCATGGGTTGCGTATCCTTTTATACTTCTTCCTCTTCATCTTCTTCTTCGACATCCCCGCCTTCTGTCTGCCCTTTGCCTGGCCCACCTTCAATTTTGGTTTATTGTCGGTACACTTGACCATTGGTTGGGCTCCCCCTGGCGGCCCCTGGGTCTCCTCCTCTGGGCCGACATTCTGTCAAAGAATATTTCTGGTATTTTGCGCATTTTATAGCAATATTTTGCATTATTTTATTTGTTTATAAGGAAAGAGAGATTGTGGTCAGAAACATGTGGCCCAAGTCTAATTGCTAATAAAGCTAATGGGCGATTTGGTCCAGGCAATTTTATACTCATTTCGCAGCAAATGAACAGAAGTTGTCTAGTTAGAAGATACCTCCAACATGGTCAAATTAGTTTCTTACTTTTTGAGCTGTCGTTATGAAATTTTGCACATAGTTTTGTTTTATAAAAATGCTGTATATATGTTGGATCGGAACACTAAAGCATATAGCCTCCATGTTTTTTATGCTTTCGAATTCTAAAATCATTTAACTAACAATTATATTCTTATGATGATTCTATGAAGCATACAAAAGTCAAAAACTTTCGGCGTGCCGTAGATTTTCTATACTCGTTTCGATAAAAATAGTATTTTGACATTGTCTGAAAGTATGCAATGCATTGTAGGAAACGTCGTAGATCCCCAAAAGATACATTCAGAACGACCAGGAGGTGAAAAGTCCCAAGATTTTTGAACTATCGTAATGAAACTTGGTACACAGCCTTCTTTTGTTCTGCGTCAGCACATTTGTCGGATCGGACCACTATATGATATATTGGCCATATATATTTGCCCGTATTTCTCATGTTTTCACTCGTATTTGATTGAAAGTTCTCATAATCCCAAGATTTGCTATTATCATCTGCTCAACAAAATTTCATAAGGATTGGACTACTATATCATATAGCGCAAACATATATGAAAGTCGGTTTTGCCCAATTCTCTCATATTTCTCATATTTCCAAACGTATTTGATTGAAAGTTCTCATAATCCCAAGACTTGTTATTATCTTCTGCTCCACCAAATTTCATAAGGATTGGACTACTATATCATATAGTTCAAACATATATGAAAGTCGGTTTTGCCCAATTCTCTCATATATCTCATGTTTTCAAACGTATTTGACTGAAAGTTCTCATACTCCCAAGACTTGTTATTATCTTCTATATTTCAGTAGCATTGAATTACTATATCAGACAATTCATCTCACAGATTTTTTATTATTATTATTAGTACATCTAACGCCATCTTCGAAAAGATCTTCCTTTCAAACATATTTGACTGAAAGTTCTGACGATTCATCACACAGATTCGTTATTATCTTTCATCTGCGAAAAGGTAAAAATCCTTACTTACTTGTTTTACTTCAAATTATAAGGCGACCTAATATAAACACATGGAAGTATCAAAGTTCTTTCTGATATCGGCTAATATTTAGTATATCGGGCAATAAATTATAGATTTCTTAATTATTTCCAACAAAAAACAGTCTGTATAAGTGTTGTCATTCAATTTATTTGTTACTGGGTTATTTTTTTGTGGATAATTTATTGTCCTGGATTGCTCTTCTTCTTCTGCTGCTCCTGCCTTTTCTTCAGTTGGGGAGGATGCACAAGATGTAGGCCAAGCAATAATATTTGTCGCCCTCCGAAAAAAGTCTGTACTGGAAAATTATTGACATCTAAATTACAAGCACTCTGTGTGGATGTGTGTGTGTGTGTAGGGTATGTACATGTGTGTGTGAGAGGGTCTTTTGTATATATATATATATATATATATATATATATGTATGTGTGTGGGGGAAGGGGTGCTTACGGCTCTATTTGCGACGTGCCCTGCTTTGCTTTAATACCGCACAATCAGTTACAGTTTCAGCTGTCAATAGATTGTTGACATTTTTTCTTTATATTTTCATATCTCACACACACACACGCACACAACAGCCCCTTCCCCCCCACACACACACACACACACCCACGCACGCATACTCATACACATGGTTGACAGGGTTCTCTGGGTTCGCTGGGTTGGTTGGGTTCGCTGGGTTGCTTGGGTTGCTTCGGAGCTGGTCCCCTTTGGAGCCCAGTTGTGTTGCCCACTTTTTGTGTTTACTGCTTAAATCTGCCAATTTACTCGTATACTTTTAGGCTTTATACGCTCCTACCCAAAAAAACCGGGAGTCCCTTCTTCCTTGTTCTCCTTTTTGTTGTTGTTGCGCAAGGAAGGCGTTGTCTTCTATGGTTCTTCGGAAGGGTCCACATCTATATATACCCCCACACACACACATATGCACACTTGTGTCCGTGACTGCGCCTCCTTCGTGTGGAAAATTAATATCTGTGTCATTTCATTTTTCTCCCTTTTTTTTTGGGGTTAATAAGGCTAAATTGAGAGAATGTGCGACGCACTTAATTATCATGATATTTATTGTCTTTATTTATGGTGGAATACGAGAACAGCAGCAAGTCGACCCAGGTTACATCCATCTAGTTGGGTAGGCCGGGCCGGGCCCCAGTGTAACGTATGAAATTTAGAGTTTTTCTTTAATAATCTGCCATATTATTTGCAATAATTACTTAAGATATGTAAGTTCAAGCGTTTCTCCTACTTGAAGCTAGAACTTCGCACGAACCCATCATAATTAAGTCATTTCTAGGGCTAAACATGTTTTATGCCTTAATAAATTTCTATTCATATATCATTCGGACCAGAGGTAGGGTACTGGCACTAGGTTGAGGCGTATGATTTGAAATCCATCCGTGTAAAAAAAGGTCTTCAGCGAAGGAATCAGAATTGAAGACAAATGGTGGTTCAGGCTGTGACCCGATGGGGTTGTTATGGCCATATAATAATAGTAATAATCTATTCTAACTTAAGGGGCCTCGGTGGATAGCGCACTGTCCCGCCAAACAAATGGTGTGGGTTCGAGTGCCATTCATGTCAATAGGTATGACCCTCCTAGAAAAACTAGGTTGTGACGTAGGATTAAAAATCCAACCACGTAAAGAAGATGTTCATTGAAGGAAGAAGAAATAAGGGCAAATAGTGCTGCAGGCTTTGACCCGATAGGGTTGTCATAGTCATATAACAATAATAATAATATCATTCAATCAGTAATTCGATATCCCTTGGACTCCAAAATAAATTGTTAGCTATTTTCCTGTTTTCCTAATTAAATAACATGACCTGAAAAATACAATTTTAACTTCCCGTGCTTTCGATATCAAATCAAATTAATTTGTGTACGCTGAGTGATTTCCCCCAGTCCCTGAGGTTCCTGAAATTGTTGGTTTGTTTGTTTGTTTGTCGATTCTCATCAAATGACTGGCAAAACCATTGCTTAAAAAACCCATCGTAGACAGCTTAAGCGCTTCCTTTGATTTTTCCTCTTCCGTGCACAAAGCCCTCTCCAAGTCCGGTCTTAATCAATCATTTGCCTCCTATTTTTATTTTATTTATTTTTATTTTTATTCGAATTTAATGGTTGCTTTGGTATCAATAAGTTTACAGTTTACACGACCGACTGGAGTCGATCACAGAGTTTGTGGTAAATTCACGTAGGAAAGTTGCAAAATATCGATTTTGTGTTCTTTGACTTTGAGGGAAAAGTTTTGAGCTAGAAATAGGGAAGGAGGAGGAGCTTACCTAGGTAATGTTTGTACACCCAAATAGTTTTGACTTTTAGTCAAACTGACGTATGAATTCGAAATTGACAATCTGTAAAAACCGATTCTCACTCCTGTGAACCAATCCATCATTTATATATGTACATGGTTATGTTTACATACCTGTTCTTATGGTTTCTATCATCTCAGTTGACAGGTATTCATGTTCCTCTGAATGATTTTTGGAAAAAAACGCAATAAGGGTGGAAAATTAAACATAACTTTACAATGGATAACAACTAAGGAATAATATATCTCTAGACTGTGACTTTAAAAGTTTCCTGTTTCAATTTAAACACCATTAGCATAGGGTACAATTTCCAACAAATCTTGGCAAACTAAAACCTTAGTATGCTTAATTGGCAGAAAATAGCCGAAAATTGGAAAATTAAATTTCATATTCCAATAAAAATTTATCGATTTATTTATCATGGTTATATATATCCGATGTAAGTCAATTTTGCACTGTTTTGATCACTGTCTTACTAAAGAGTCTACTATCATTTGGATATTAGAAAATTTTGTCTTCTTTGGAAACAATAATATGCTCAATTGGATCATTTTCAAAGAATCCTTATGATAATACGAAAAATAATGATAAGTTATCATAGTAGAAAGGTTATTTTCTGTCCAACTGACTTCAATATTTTTTTCAAAGGCAGAGTATTCGTTATGAATTATTAAGTTTTTCGGAAATGAATTGAAATTCATGAGCCTCACATTTTCACTTTTCATATAATTTGGAAAGAGTATTTGAATCTTGGCCATAGTTGTTATTGAATTATGTTTTCATAGACCTCACAATCTATGAACCACGGATTCCTTTGGACCTCTATTTTATCCTTGTTAAATTTCCTGTACAAGCTTGACATTAGCTAAGTTTCGACACGAAGCTAGGGAAAAACTTGGAAATAAATATTTATCGAGCATATTATCAAAGATTGATGAATTGGCCAAAATATCGGGTGCGAAATTTACGAATATTAAGAAACCCAAAAATATAGACACACCACATTTAATATTTCAGATTATATTGAGTTCAACTTTCAAGAACGATAAGAAAGTTATTTGGTTATCAGAATCAGGCGCTTGGTTGTTGGCTTTAATTGGTGTGCCTGTAGTTAATTGCTTTAACTTGAGTTAATTACAATACTCAGGGGTGTAGTTGGTCGAGGTTCTACGAGAGCTACGCATTGATTTGGGAAGATACGCATATATTAACTCAAATATATATACTAGGCACATGGAAGCTCAAGTCGAGATAGAGAGCGGAAGAGCTCGACTACGAGATATCTTAAACCTAGATTATAAAATCAATTCGTAAATACTTTTCAAAGTTAATGTTGATTGTAATGAAACTCTCAGAGTAGGGTTAGAGCTTTTATTTATGAAGGCAAACCCAATATTAATATGATTATGATAGACCTTTTTTCGTTTCTCTAGGACGAAAGGACAAGGACAAGTTAGAATAGTCATACTAAAATTTTTTAATAAACTTGATGGGCCTATATATGATATACCCGCATCTATGGACCAAATTTGGTTTCAGTATCTCTTATCGTCTCTGCGATAGGAGCATTAAAACAGACGGGCAGACGAAGATGCCTCCGTCCGTCTTTATATATTTACACAAATTCGATATACATTATTTAACCCCAATGGGCACAGGGTATAAAAATGTACTTGGAACTGAATCTAACATAATATTATATAATAAAATGTAGCATAATGAGCTTGAAGAACTTATACCCATCAAATAGTAATACAGGCGACTATATAAACATATACACATGATAAATTCACACATATTCTACACACACACACAAAGATATACACATATATATCTCTGGTACTTGTTATTATTATGTATTTATGTAATAAAAACGACAATAATCTATTTTATGAGTCGGGTTCTTAGAAAAATGCTGAAAAACACAATTTTTTTTGTTGTTTATGGTTTTTTATTTTGCAAACAAATATCTTAAATAGCAGTTTAATGTATGTCTTTCTATAGACAACAGATTTTATATATATTAAACTTCCAAAATTATACTTAATTTAGCAAAGCTCGACTCAAGTAGCTGGTATATATCTCATAGGTCTAATATTGTGAAGTTTACCAAAAAAAAACAAAACAAAACTTAAGTGAGGGAAATAAGGAAATAAGGCAGATAACACTTTATGCTGTGGCCCGATAGGGTTCTTGTTTCTGGAAATCAATAAGGGTGTTCACATAGCGTTGCATCGTTGCAAAAGAGATTGTTTGCAACACTGCTGATGTGAACACCTCATTTTGAGTACACGACGAAAGTGTCTTGCAGAACTATTTGACAGTTGTCAACTGTTCGACTTATAATTGTAATAATTTCAGAGATATTTTGCCTCTTAAAGTAGGGGAGTCCTTACAAAAGTAGCCAAATTAATCGCTTGGCGAGATGGCTTACTCTCCTCATTCGACAATAACCGTCACAATAAACATCTCTTTGTTTTGATTTTGCTCTTTAAACTCTAAAATACATCAAGAAATACCAAAATTTTAAGTATTTTTGCACGAATTTTATAAGAAACTCAGCCTTTACCAACACTAAGAAATTCTGCAACGTTGCAACGATTTTCATAGTCAAAGTTGGGTCTCTTCTTCTCGTTGCAAATCAGAGTCCATACTAATTCCTTTTGGAGTGGTTGAAATTGCCTTAATACATAAATATTCTTTATGTTTCTTCTTCTTCTACCTTAACTTCTATTAGCATGCTTGGTTAAATGTTCTGCTAAGGATTTACTTAGTCTCGAAATTCATGATAAGGATTTTCAAATCTTTTGTATAGTCCTTCCCTAATAGTTTTGAGTTACTTTCCATCAGCTATGTCTAAAAGTCACAACCGCTGCATATGGCCTAAATCATTTACAATCATTTATATGCTTGAATTATTTAGGGTGCTCTTAAGTTTTGGAAGGTCTTAAATCAAGATTGCCGAAAGGGGTAAACAGGAAGTGTGGCAAATAGGCGAAGGCAGTGTGAAAATGAGGTAAACAGGTTCTCAGCTCCCCCAGACAACTTGGAGAATCGACCATAAAAGTCGTGGGAAATGGGAAAGTGTTGGCAAAAATTGCTGTGCAAGGGTCGTTGTATTCAAGTAAAAGTCAGAGACATTCTGTCAGGTAAATGTATTCATGATCATGTCTGGGTTAATTTAATGAAAGCACAGACTGCAACAACAACAACAACAACAACAACAAGAACAACACCTGAACAGGTACAGAAAACGAACAGCTGCTGGCAGAAAATGTTAACAGCAACTGCGAGGCGATAAAAAAATAACGCTGTCATGAAACACTTTGCAACACTTTGAGAAAATGTCTAAAGACGACGATTGCACACACTACCCAAGGTTGGGTTACACTCGATGCTCTTCATGGAAGTTAATATATTATTTGTCCAAGGGTTTTACAAGACGCCTGCGAAATCCCAAACACTGACAAACCGAATTGTGCCTGCCGCCTCGTCCAGGACCAAGGAGATCCTTGTGGACCGTGTGCACTCCAAGGCTCCAACGCGAGAGCTCGGCAATCTGAACGCTTGTTGTGGTGCTCGGAAAAGCATTTGGAAGAGGTCAAAAAATGGTATAAACTTGCCGATTTGTTCTAGAAATAAATGGGCTATAAGATATTAAAAATGGATCAAGGAGTGTTTTCTGTTTCCTATTGTTATGAATCGATTAATTGGCTAGAATAGATTAATATTATTATTATCGGGTGACAACCTGAAGCACTATTTGTGTTTATTACACTTCCTTTACTGATGATCTTGGGTGAATTTCAAAACCTACGCCACAACTTAGTTTTTCCAGGAGGGTCATGCCTATCGATATGATTGGGACTCGAACCAACACCATTTGTTTGGCGGGACAGTGCGCTATCCACTGATTCACCCAGGCCCCTTAAGCTAGAATAGATTACTACTATTATAACATGGCCATAACAAACCTATCGGGTGACAGCCTGAAGCACTATTTGTCTTTTTTTTTCTTCTTCCTTCACTGAAGACCTTTTTTTACGTGGGTGGATCTCAAATCCTACGCCACAATCTAGTTTTTCTAGGAGGGTCATGCCTATTGACATGAGCGGGACTCGAACACCTCTTGTTTGGTGGTACAGTGTGCTATCCCACTGGTCCACCGAGGCCCCCAAATATCAAACTATATGTGATTACATTTTACTTCAAATATATTAATTCAAATTTTTTTGCCATTTCTTTTCCAGATAGACGTGAATATTGCTTAAATCGGTATGTGATATGCTTTATGATATAGGTATGTCTTTAAATATGCCATGTATATGTAGTGCTCGTTGGGATTTCATAGAGTATCAGGGCTTCGATGCCAACAAAAAAAAATATAAATATATTTTCACGCTTCGCATTTCTATGTGTCAGGTGTTGGGTTCGGGGTGTGTGTGGGGGGTGTGTGTATGGGGTGTGTGTGGGGTGCGTGAGTGTTTGTGTGTGTTTGTGTTTGTGTTTGCTTGTTTTTTGAATAAGCACAATGACATGCTGACAGCAACATGCACCGAGGAACGTGAGCAGAGGCAGCAGCAGAGGCACCAGCAGAGGCACCAGCAGAGGCAGCAGCAGAGGCAGCGGCAGCAGCAGCAACAACAATGCAAAAGGCATTTAAAATCCTTCAGAGTCGCGCAGTGACATCGTCCTTAGGTCTGTCTGGCAGACATTGCCGTGCGAAGATTTACGGAAAGTTTAGAGCCCCAGACAGACATTTGTTGTGGCCTTATAAATTGTCCGTACGTGGGCCGTGAGCCAAGGTGTCTGCTCCGTGTAGTGTTCTTCTCACTGTGCCAAAGACAACGTCATGGCGGAGGAGCACAACTTATTGTTGTTGTTCCTCTTCTTCTTGTTGCTGTTGCCAACGTCGATTGCTGCAGTGTCAGCGCCTCACAATGCACGACAACAACAGCAACAACATCAACAACAACAACAACAACAACAGCAGCAACAACAACAGCAACGACAACAACGGCGACAACATAAAACACAAAACACGGAACACGTTAAGCGCATTGTCATTTGTGCCGCATCATGGAGAACAGCATGGAGGACCTGCCGAGAAGTGTATATAGGGGGCGAAGGAGGAGGACTAGGAGCCAGGAGCAAGAGCAGCTCAGAGCATGTGGGTGGTGGCCACGGCAAATGAGCTGCCGCGGGAGCGGAGGAAGTTGCATGGGAAAGCCGAAAGGTGCTGCCACAATGCAGACAGCTGGAAAAGTTGTTGTTCCATATTGAAAATGTTCTTTGTGAAATCGCCGATGGCTTTAGTCGGATTTCATGTTTGAATTGCCTGCTAAAAGCCTGAATGATAAAGGTATTTCCATTGATTATGGTATAACATTGATCGATGTGACCAATTTCTAATGGAAGTATCGATTAATGCTTGCACTTTTCAATATCTTAAAACTATTTAGGCCGCAAGGGCAAAACGAATTTCCCATTCACAGATATGGTTTATAGCAATTATAGCAGGAAGGATCTCGAAAATGACTGCTTACTTTTTTGACACATTTGTACAAATTGTATTAAAAGCACTCTATATAAGAAAAGAATTATCACATCTATCCCTACCAACCAAATTTTTATCATATGACATCTATATTATATACTATATAGGTATCCAATCCTTGAAATTTAATTGAGCGATAACTATTAAGCATTGAATTCTATGTCAGTCAATCCAATAGCTTGAAACTCTTGGAAAACATGTTTATGAACAGAGTTTTTGTCGTTAGTAGTTCGATCGGACCGGTTCCTACAATGGCAGGCTATCGGGTTACGACCTTCTAAATACCTTAATTTGAGATCTTTTTTACGTGGGTAGATTTCAAATCCTACGCCACAACCTAGTTTTTCTCGGAGCGCCCAAGCCTATTGATTTGGGTTCGAACCCACAGCCTCTTGTTTGTGGAGACAGTGCGCTATCCACTAGTCCATTGAGGCCCCATATGGATAAATTCATCAAGCATATTTTGAAAGACACGGGAGGATTGCTTCTATGCCATAAGAAAGAATATATTTAAATCTGCTCTTCTGTCTTCTAAACATGGTACAGCCGAACTTCTCTATAGTGAACTTCTATACAATAAAGCTCTCGCTATTATAATTTGATTTCAAACACATTACTTTTTCGTTCCAATTTCATTGTAAATTGAATGAATTTCCATACTATATAATGAAGTGATTTTTTGGTCCCGTCAAGATTCATTATAGGGAAGTTCGACGGTACTTCCATGTGTCGAATTTCAGAACTCTACTCTATATTATACTAATATTGAAATATGTTGAAGGCATTGACTTGGTCCCATGGCGTTAAAGTCCGGAGTTGTTTGATTCTTAAGTGGCAATTGATTTTCATTGTAACACACAAGGCACACTCCCATACTTCCATACTCACTTTCACACAGATACTAACATATATATATATATATATTAATATATACACACTCACACACAGAAACCTAAGCACCGACTTGGAGCAATTAAGATAAATTTCACATAAACTTGAGCACATTGCGTATACGACGCGTACGTCCGAATTCATAGTCGAAATCCCGCAAATTGATTGTGCGAATCGGGAAACGGGAGGGGCACATTTTGGGGGTCCAAATTGGATGGCCAGTCCTTGGGTATGTCTGGTATGGCACCCAAATTAACTACTCGCGATTATTTTGCACAACATCCTCGCGTCGCATCCAGCCAAATGGCGGTCAGCTAAGGACAATGCAGATGGCGTCCCAGTCCCAGTCCCAGTCCCAGTCTCAGTCCCAATCAGAATCTCAGACACAGACTTAGACTCAGCCATTATTTTCATTGTAAGCATCTGTGTTTATGTTGAGGCAAGGATTCTTGATTTATGCCTGCAATTTAACAAGTTTATGTCCTTTTCCTGCAGCTGAGATCTGGGTACTTGCAATGGGGTATGCAAATGGGCAAACTTTAGTTTCAATTGAATGAAAATCCCTTATGGCATCATGAACAGTAGCACAATAGTTCTTAAATTGGTATGTGTTTGCTTTAAGGTACTACGTGTTTTCTAGGAATTATATGAGCTCTTTAGATTAACAGTCTGAAACACTTTATTTCACGAAATTGAGTGGCACGTTTGAATTCCAATTACAAAAGGTATTATCCTCATAACTTGGCAGAGAGATATAAGGCTAGTTTAGATAGAGTTGGCTTAGGACTAAAATAGTATACAAAAAAGATATATATATGATAAAAGAGCCCGGGCCAAGTCATAAGTCGGATGTTTGTCCTTAGTTTGGTCAGGTTAGACGATTGACGTACAATGACAGATTTTTCTTAGGCAATTTAAAGTAAAGGGACTCAGTGGACTTGTGGATAGTGCGCCATTCCGCCAAACAATAGGTGTGGGTTCGAGTCCCACTCATGTCTATATGCATGACAGAAAAACTAGGTTGTGGCGTAGAATTTAAAATCCACCCGCGTAAAACAAAGTTCTTCAGTGAAGAAAGCTGAAAAAAAAAGACAAAAAGTACTTCAGGTTTTGACCCAATGGGGTTGTCATGGCCATATAATAAGAATAGTATTTTAGGGCCTCAGTGTACTAGTGGATAGTACACTGTCAAACAAGATATGTGGATTCGAGTCCCACTCATGCATGACACTCCTAGAAAAACTAGGTTGTTTAGTTGAGACAAATAGTACTTCAGGCTTTGACCCAATGGGGTTGCTATGGCTATACAATAAGAGACTTCGGTGAACCAGTCGTTAGTGCACTGTCCTGCCAAACAAGATGTGCGGGTTCGAGTCTCACTCATGTCGATAGTGTGACCCTCCTAGAAAAACTAGGTTGTGGCGTAGGATTTGAAATCCACCCGCTAAAACATATGATTCAGTGAAGTTAGCAGAAATAAAGGAAAATAGTGATTTGGGCTTTGACCTAATAGGGTTTGTATGGGCAAATAATAACAATATATGATTTGAATCCTTCTGGAAAGAAATGCTGCAAAATCCCACTAAGCCAGCACTGGAAAGTAAAGTTGACAAATGCAATAATGAAGAGCATGGGGGGATGGACAGATGGAATAGATGGGATAGATGGAAGAGTAGGAAAATAAAGCAAGCAATGAAAAGCAAGTACCCAACGAAAGCGGACTAAAAGGTAGTTGAAATAAAAGTAGAAGTTGCAAATCGCGCATGCAAGTGTCTCCTCTGCCCCTCTGTTCCTTAACACACAGCATTCAGTTCCCGACTTGCCTGAATAGTAATGACCATGGGAAAGGGAAAGAGCATGATTTGTCTTTGTATGTTGTACGTGGTACGTGGACCAGTTGGAAGAATGGCAATGGGCTCCAGTTACAGTTGGAGCATTGCAAGTGGAGCCAGAAAGGAAAAGCATCCCGGCCCGGCCCGGCACGGCTCTCTGCTCGGTATACGGCATAGACGGTACACGGTGCTTGGCACTCGGTGCTCTGTTGCAAACCCAACAATTTCTTACGATGTTCCACAACAGAAGAACTTGAGTTGTTTGTTTGTTTTTGCTTTTGCTTTTGCTTTGTCGTATGTTGACACATTTTTAGTATAACATGCCGCGTGTTCTGTGTGTGTAAGGCCTGGTTTTGGTCTGGGTCCCCGGACCCGGACCCGGACCCGGGTTTGCCGGTGTGCGAAACCGGAAATTGCAAATGCAACAAGATGTTCTGCGGCAGTTGCCACATTGTTCTCTGTTTGCCACAAATACACACGCACACGCACACGCACACACATATACATACGCATGCCGAGGATAACAGACAATAGAAACAACAGTTTCCTGTTAAACTGCTGCAGCATATTGCTGTTAATTTGCAGTAAACACGCGTAACTTTCAGTCGATTCTCGACGAGCTTAGCTTAAATCTGTTTTCAGATTTTGGTTGAACCTAATCGAACAGTAATATATTTATTATTTGTCCTTAACAACCATATCGAGTCAAAGCCTGAAGCATATTTCTCCTTTATTTCTGCTTCTTTCACTGAAGAACTGTTTTTTTTACGTGGGTGGATCTCAAATCCTACGCCACAACCTAGTTTTCCTAAGAGGGTCATGCCTATCGACATGTACGGGCCTCGAACTCGCACCTCTTGTTTGGCGGGACAGTACGCCATCCACTGGTCCACCCTCAGTAATATATTATATACACTAAAATACAGTCGAGTCCTGATAGTTCGACATGGCACGAGGATCAAATTTTACGAATTACGGGATTTACCGAGATTTCCATTTAACGAGGCTCAAAATATAAAAACTCGAATAAACGCTGGATCATGTTATTATGTTATTATTGAGAATTTCGGATTGGCGGGGTACAAGGGTTATCGCGACTCGATTGTATTAATAACTTGACCTTCCAAGACTTAAGATCACCCTAAATAATTCAAACATATAAATTATTGTAAATGATTTGGGCCGGATGTGACTTTTAGACAGAGCTAATTGAAAGTAACTCAAAACTATTGGGAAAGGATTATACAAAAGATTTGAAAATCCTTTTCATGGATTTGGAGACTAAGTTAATCCTTAGCAGAACACTTAACCAAGCATGCTAATAGAAGTTAGAAGTAGAAGAAGAAGAAGAAACAGAGAGAATATTTAAGGGAATTAAGGGAATTTCAACCACTCCAATAGGAATTAGTATGGACTCTGATTTGCAACGAGAAAAAGAGACCCAACTTTGACTATGAAAATCGTTGCAACGTTGCAGAATTCCTTAGTGTTGGTAAAGGCTGAGTTTCTTATAAAATTCGTGCAAAAATACTTAACATTTTGGTATTTCTTGATGTATTTTAGAGTTTAAAGAGCAAAATCAAAACAAAGAGGAGAGGAGAGTATGCCATCTCGTCAAGAGATTGATTTCGCTACTTTTGTAACATCTCCTCTGGATTAAGAGGCAAAATATCTCTAAAATTATTACAATAAAAAGTCGAACAGTTGACAACTGTCAAATAGATCTGCAACACTCTTTCGTCGTGTAATCAAAATGGAGTCTTCTCTTCAGAAGCGTTGCAAGCAATCTCTTTTGCAACGATGCAAGGCTACGTGAAGACCCCATATGTGTTTTTAGAAATGTTCTGAAAATTGTTGTATCCCTAATTGGTTATGTAATAAGTTACACTATCAAAGGGTTTACTTAGCATCACACAGACTGACTTACAACCAGACTTACCACCATATAGAAAGACAGTTCTGTTTTTTTCAGAAATTTCCCTGTCTTCAACTCAAAGAGCAGCGCTCCCTCTATACCATGTATAATACCCATTCTCAGTACTTTCTGGAGTAAGTTGGGAGCGTTTTAAATGAATTTAATTGTGGATTAAAGTTGATTTTCCGCCTGGCTTTGTGTGGAAAAGTTTGCTCAGCTTGTTTGCCTCACTTTTGCGAATATAATTACATTATTGTTTTTAATTAAATATTGTTAGCACAGTGTTTGCCACGTGCTGCTGATGTTGGCCAACAAAACTCTAAACGTTACTGCAGATGTTCACAAAAATTTTCTGCTTACTCAGCAAAGTAGCAACACGTTTTGTCATGTGTGTTTGGGGCAGAACCGCTCCGCCCAAGCTCCTCCCAAGCTCCCCCCCACCCTTCCAGCTTCAAGCCCTAAACCCTAAACCCCCTCCTCCTGCACATATTGCTTAGCCAAGAGCAGATCGCTGGCCAAACGTGCCCCTTCACTACCAACCTCCCCGACTATATAGCATGCCATCGGGCAGCAACTGCATCAACAACTTTTTAACCAACTTGCCAGCCAGGCTAACAAGACCGCATCCAGGACGAAGAATGGGACTGAGACTGGAACACAGGGTGTGCACACGACCGGGCAAAACTAACTAACTTAACGTCTCCCCACTTTGTATGGGAGTTATTGTTGCAAGCGTTGCGAGGGGCGCGGCGCGGCGGGCAGCGACAGACGAGAGCTTTGCTTTGTCCGCGAAATAATTTTATTTTATTTTATTTTATTCTATTTTTATTTCATCTCATCTTTTTTATACCCTGATCCCATTTGGAAAATGGGAAGAAGGGTGTATTAGTTTTGTCGGAATGTATGTAACAGGCAGAAGGAGGAGTGGCAGAACCCATAAAGTATATATATTCTTGGTCAGCATCAATAGCCGATAAAGCCATGTCCGTCTGTCCGTCTGTCCGTCCGTCAGCATGTCTGTCTGTATGAACGCGGCGATCTCGGAAACTATGAATGCTACAGACTTCAAACTTGGCATGAAGATCCGTATATAATATACGCAGTACGAATTTGTTTCATATTTCGGATGACGCGCCCCCTCGCCCGATAATCGATAAAAACGATTTTCGATATAATGGTCATAACTTTCTCATTTATAGAGCAATCCACACCAAATTCAGTATGTAGGATCATTATTAGAAACTACAGAATGGAATTATCCAAAAGTTTGATACACCCTTCCATTTTTCCGTAAAGTGACGAAATGTGTATAGCAGTCACAATTTTTATGCCAAAGTCATCAAATTTGGTATGTGGGTGCCCATAGACACCATGCAGAAGGTAGCATTCAAAATTTGTTCCATCCTAATTTGGTTGACCCTAAATTAGATAAGTGGTTTTATATTCTACAATTGTTATTATAATGGTTCAAATTGCAGAATATATATTTAAGACGATGTTGTCAACCAATCCTAAAAGTTTCAGAACAATCAGATCATAAACATCTACGTTATAATACTCAGAAGTGGCCGGAAAACGGGCTAAAGTGGTCAGAGGTGAAAATTGTATTATGTTCCCAGGCTGCTAAGCATTTGTAGCTACCGATACACAAAATTCGGTATGTAGCTCCGCAGAGATGATGCGCGAAAAGCAGTTTCTCAAATTTTGGTTGCCACGCCCTCCTCCCCCGCAAGTCAAAAACTTTTGATAACAGGCGATTGAAAACAAGATGTGCGTACTTTTGCTTGTGTTACAGTATTCCTCGCCTGGGATTAGGGTATACCCGCAGTCGAGCACTCTCGACTGTCGCACTCTATCTTGTTTTTCATTTATTTATTTCGCTTTATTTTTTGCTAAAAACTGCAAAACTTCAACTGCAAATGCACAGATTTTTTGGCCAGCGTTAATGCTGCATTCCTGTGGCCAATGTTGTTATGCCCCTTGTCTCGTCTTGTCGCATATCCTTGTCTGTCCTGACTGTCCTGGTTGCCGCCGCCGTCGCCGCTGCCGTCGCGACCGCTGCTGCTGCTGCTGTTGAACGCTTTATGGTCCTCGCCCAGTCATCGCCATCGCCATTGCTGTTGCCATCGCCATTGCTGTTCCCATCGCCATCGCCATCGCCGCGTCGACATCTCTCCTGCTTCGCGGTCGTTTCCATTTTGGTCTGCTCGTGTGTCTGCCAAGTTTTTATGCCATGCAGCTAAATAGTTGATAACTTTTTATGTTACTCCAAAAAACCCACCAACCCACCCATCCCTCCTGTCCTTTTTCTAACCCTTGCCCCCTCGACAGCTTCCCATCTCCCCGACACTTACCAAGCTCCCTGGCGAGCTTGCCAAACCGCTGTAAATTGTACACAAATTGGCAACGCTTTTTACTGTCGCAGCCTTTGACAATATTTCGCCCGGCAGCAACGAACTCTACTGATTGCCCACTGGCTTTTAATAAAACTCCATTTTATTAAAACTTAGACAATTATTTCAGTTTTTATTTCATCTTCTTTCTTGTTCTTTTGTTGTTGTTTGTTGTTTAATACGTTGCCAGATTGTTGCTTCCGTTCGTTGCCCTGTCGCCCCGTTGCCTTGGCAGCAGCTGTCAAGTGTCATTGTTGAACTCTTCTCTGATTTGGGATTCTACAAACTGTCAAAGATGTTTCAAACTCTTCAAAATGTTGCAATTATTCAATTAAGCTAGGGTAATCCAGTAACTGTCCACTGTCCCGACGAGCAAGAGGCTGTGGGTTCGAGCCACACTCCTGTCTTTTTCCTAGAAAAACTAGTTTGTAATGTGGGATTGGAAACACTTTGGAAGCTGGTAAAATGTCTAAACTACCCAAGGTTGGATTACACTCGATGCTCTTCATAGAAAGCAATCTTATATAATATTTGTCTAACGGCTCTTCAAAGGGCTATCAAAGTTTAGATCAATTATTGGGATGGGTTTAAATGTAAAACAAATATGGGAAGCTATAGAAGTGTTGATTATGTACACGATATTTTGTGGCTTATATATACAATCACATACATATTTTGATCAGTGGATAGTGCACTGTCCTATCGAGTCCCATTCATGTCGATAGGCAGGACCAGAAAATCCCAGAAAAACAGGTTGTGGCAGAGGATTTGAAATCCACCCACGAAAAAAAAGTTCTTTAGTGAAGCAAGCAGAAATAAAGGCAAATAGTGCTTCAGGCTGTGACCTGAGGTTGTTGTTATGGCGACGTTATGAATGTCATCCAGTAATAAAAGCCACTTCACATCCACATACAAACTACAAGTCCCATATAGATCTTCTTCAATTGGATGTTACTCGGAAATCACATTGAATTCGCAATAATCGAGCTTTTAAGAAAAAACCAGGTTAGATCTCATACATGAGGGCTTTCCAAGCAAAGCTGTTGTACGATATATTAGCTCCGGGTTCTACCAGTTTATAACAGCAATCAGGTCGTTCTGAAGTTGCGCTAAGATTGCTTTTAACATTCATTTAGGGCATTTCTAGGTAAATTCACAGATACCTCGTATAAGGTATGAGAACAAGTGTGATGATTCATAGCCACCACACACACTCACACACTCTTAAGTAGCAACTCATATGCAGTTTTCAATAAAGGTCTCTCAGGATGTCAGCCTTGTGCCCAGCCCACTGCCCGGCGCCCACTCTTGGCCAACAACTGGCGCTTGTTTATCATTTATTACTGCAGTTATAAAATATTTTTTGCATTTCTCTTCTCATCTGCATTTCACCCAGCCCCCACTCACCTCACACTTCTAGGCCACCATTTATTTTATGCTTTATATTTCCCTAGGTTATACATAGGGTATACATGAGTCTGTGTGTCCATTAAAATGTGTCTACCTTAAGAAGTTTGCCTGTCCCTTGTTTACTTTCCGCTAAGATGATTTTGTCGCCTCGCTAATATCGAACAAGAAATGAAAAGAAAAAGGAAGCTCGACTACGAGATATCCTAATCCCAGTTGTTTAATATAGCTCTAATCGTATAATACATTCACCGTAGAGCTGCTAGAGTCAATAGGCTGATTCTAGTAGCCCGATAGCTGAGTTTAACATTCTTTTGATGGTGTTTTCCGATTAATTTGAAAATTTCAATGCAACTTCCAAAATACGTGTATTGAAAATCTCATCTAAAATCAGGAATATACTTATGTTATTAAATAATTCATAAAAATTGCATCAAAATATCGACTTTCGTGCCGAAAAAACGCAAATTGCGGGAAGCATTATTGTTCTGCTTCCATTTGAATAAAACTTCAGCTGCGAGTCATTTGCTGATCGAGGAAGCCTAGGGGGGTTATAACCCATCGGTTTGAAAATGTGAGTACTGGCTTCGACGTCCTGGCCATCCCAGTTATCAGAAAAAGTCGCAAACGAAAAATTGAAGGTGTTGCTCGGCACAGATCTGTGTCAAACTATCCAAGAACTGTCGGTATTATTGGAAGTTGACTTGTTAACAATTGGTAAGCGTCTCAAAGCAATGGTTATGATTCAGAAACAAGGAAATTAGGTGTCATACGAGCTGAAGCCGACAGAACAGACGTGGAGCAGCTGCTTGCAGGTCAAAAACGGAAAGGTTTCTTTCTTTCAACTTAGTTTCATAGGAGGGTCATACTCTCAACATAAGTGGGGGTAGAACCCACGACCTCTTGCGGGTCAGTGCTCTATCCAACGATACCCTATAAATGCAGCTTAAAGATTTAAAATTGAGTTATTATTGCAAAACTAAGAAATAGGACGGAAAGCTTGACAATCGTGGAAAGAGGAAATATACCTATAAAGCAAGCTGGTAGACGCAAGCTCTTGATAAAAAAGAATCGAGCACAACATGTGTAAATTGTAGTGCATCCAAATAGTCGACTAGGTGACAGATAATCTTTGCGATAAGATGGCTTCTGCAGAAGTAGACGTAGAGTAGAGTAGAGTTCTGGCCCAAAAGGTGGCTAAGTAGCATCGGTGACCTGTTGTATATACACCTATATGCAGTCACATATATACTTTATATGGTATATATAGAGATATATATGTATATATGTATAATATGAGTGCATGTGATGTGGGAGTTTGCGTATCTCATAACATGTCATTTGTCGTTGTTGTTGCTGGGTGATAAAGTTCATTTACCTTTTGTCGTTTATCTAAATACTGCATATTGCACTGCCAACTGCCCCGTGTATATATGTATATGTATGTGCATGTATATAAAGACGTATATTTGTATGTATATGAATATATAATACATACATTTATTCAAACGCCTAGCAGAGCCCGGGAACAAGCGCTAACTTTGTTTGTTTGCCTTTTGCATTGGGTTTTGCTTGAATGGAAATGCTTCACGACGCGTTCCTCGTCTGTCTTTGGATCTATGGGGCTGTCGGGATGTCGGGGATTTGGGTCTGTGGGGCTACGAGTCTCTGGGTCTGTGGAGCTATCTGTCTGTTTGGGGTCATGTATGTGTGGGATTAGCACATCAGCTCATTTCGGGATTAAACTTGACTGGGCACAAAGTCAGAGATATTTGACCATAATTTGACATAACCCTTATAATTTGAGCCCTGGGTCCAGACACCTAAGTAAATTTAAGAGTGACAAAACTATGTAACTCGATAAGTCTATGGGATTTGGGTCAATATGCATTTTCAAGTCTGAATGTTCAAGAGTTTATTTCTGACATTTGGTCAGAAGCTTGTATAAGTTTGTAGAAGTTACGGAAGCGTTGTATTATTATTATTATTATATGGCCATAACAACCCTTTCGGGTCAAAACCTGAAGCCCTATTTTCCTTTATCTCTGGCTTCTTTCACTGAAAAACTTTTTTTTACGTGGATGGTTTTCAAGTCCTACGCCGCATCTTAGTTTTCTAGGAGGGTCATGCCTATCGACATTAGCGGGACTCGAACTCGCACCTCCTGTTTGGCGAGACAGTGCGCTATCCACTGGACCACCGAGGCCCCGAATACGGAAACGTATAAGACCCCCAAAATCTATCTTTATATTTATAAATCGATGGTACCTTGTCTGTCTATAAGTTTGCTTCTCAGTTTTTTTGATCAATGAAACTAGTTCCTACTCTTCTTCTCTTTTGTTTTAAATCGAGCAACTATTTCATATTGAATTGAACTAAAACTGGGACTCGAACCCACACCTCTTGTTTAGCCGGACAGTGCAGGACAATCTACTAGTCCACTGAGGCCCCCAGCCAAATGCATATACAATATTTTTAATTGATTTACTTCTATGGAAGAAATCTAATTAGACATTTGAACAATTGGACAGAAAATACATACAGTTTTTTTGAGACCTGCAAAATCCTTTTATCATTGTGCAATAACTGTTAGGCAATACTAAAATTAATTTCTCCATTTATTGGTTTTCCATTCAACGAAAATCCAAACATATAAAGCTTATTTTATGCTGGGAAATTTGGTACAATAAATTCCCATTTGTAATTGTAATTAGTTTTGCTGCAAACGTGTATTGATTTCAATTGAAATTGAAAAATACCAGGAAATGTTATCGATACCGATTATTGGATGTGCTTTTAATTAAAATGGTTGCTATCATTAGAGATTTGATTATTACACGGAAATCAATTTTATTCAAAACTTTAACAAAGGCTAAAAATTAAATAAATACAAATACGAAAAGAGATAGCCATAGGTATATATGTATATGAAGTATATAAGCCTTATATATATAGCAGACATATGCACGCATTTCGCAATTTTTGGCCGCAATTCGCATTGCCCACAATGCAATCCATTGGCACATTTCAATGCACAGTGGGAAAAAGCTAATGGTTTTCGAGAAAACAGTTGCTATGATATTTTGTTATCCTAAATAGGGGCTTTGATGGACCAGTGGATAGTGCACTGACTTGCCAAGCAAGACGTCGAGTCCCACTCATGTCAATAGGCATTATCCTATTAGAAAAACTAGATTGTGGCGTAGGATTTGAAATTCACACACATAAAAAAGTTCTTCAGAGAAGGAAGCAGAAGTAAAGGAGAATAATGCTTCGGGCTTTGAGACACTGGTCCACTGAGGGAATTTTAATATCATTATTCTCAAGGGGGTCTCGGTAGGCCAGTGCATAGCGCACTGGCTTGCCAAACAAAGAGACGTAGGTTCGATTCCTGCTCAGGTCA